>RQTK01001218.1:104059-118163 GCA_003991915.1 Elysia chlorotica | reverse complement strand
GACTGTCTGATTGTATGTCTGTCTGTCTGTCTCTCTTTCTCTCTCTCTCTCTCTCTCTCTCTCTCTCTCTCTCTCTCTCTCTCTCTCTCTCCCAACCTTCATAGAAACCAGATTTTTCTGTGTAAAGCTCTCTAGATTCCCAACTCTATTGAGCACCATCCTGTGACATCTTTGAACAGCTGTGAAACTCATTGTGTTATTATTGTGCAGTTTCATAATACCGTTAAAAAAAGAAAACATAATAACTTGGAGGAGACGTTCGTTGACACTTCTGCCCCCCATCTTGCACTGGTTAGCACGGTGCGAAACCATCGTTTATACAATGTTTAAGGTCAACGCACAAAACGCACTTGTAGTGCAACGTTCCAGGCAATTAATTTTGAAGAATGCACTTTTCTGCTAATGGAGTTCTTATGTGCACTGCATTAAAATAAATGAAAAAAGAATTATTGATGTACAAGTAAACGTAAACTTTTAAATTCAGCCAACAAAAAATGCCAAAAACAACCCCCACAAAAACGTGATGATTACTCGGCGTTCAGTATGTTTTATTCTCTGATCGATTTTTCATGTCTCTCGTCAACAACTAGGCAATATCTTGAAAGCGTCCTAAAACTGATGTTTGACAATTTTACGCATTTCATCGCAAAAAGTTACATACCTATACACATCATCTTTGCTTACAATAATACGGACGCACTGAGGGACATATAATGTAACATTTTAAACAAAATGAGAACAGTTTAAACAATTAAAACAGGAAGACAAATTAACCCATTAAGCTTGGCATGATTGAAATTAATAGACAGTGTTACACAATTTAAAATGCTTCTTAACAAATTGGAGCCGATAGAGGCTTAGATTTATCACTTGAAATCTTTACTTTCGTGCTGTTTACCTCGCTTTTGACATAATAACAGATCCTTGACTGTTAGTCTTAATCGTTTTTCTCTTTTCCTATATCTAGCTTTTCTTCCATCAAGTTCTTTCTTTAAGAAACATACCTATTCTTTTGTAACATGTAAACATAAATCTGACTACTTCAAAATGCAAATATATTTATCACGAATTTTCACGCATCTTCCGTCGCTGTATAAAGTCCTTGATTATCACGTCGAACCCACTTAACATCGTAAGTAAACTTTGCGGTAATTTTGCAGCTCGTCTTGAGATATGCCAATAACAAGTCTCATGATGAGTTGTAAGCAATCGAGACGCGGTACTTACGACCTTTAGACCCTCTGTTCAGACATCTTTGACAGTTCAACCTGCTCACTTTTCCCCACTTCTTCTCTCTCAGCCCTTGTATGCCTGGCTAACAAGACCTAATTGACCAAACGAGCCCTAGACGTCGCCATGTAGACACGTAGACAAACATCTGCACAATATTATCTAACGAACGAGACAAGGGCATGACATGGTAGTAGACAGCCAAAATCAATTATAAAAAGTAATTAAAAATATTACCCTTCTTTTTGGATTGGTGTATGTGTGCATGTGTGTGTGTATGTGGGCGAGGGGGGGGGGGATCGTGACAATACCATTTTCTAGGGGGAGAAATTGCCTCAACGATAGCGCGTGCGGTTTCTGTTTGTGAGGTCCACATTTTGATCCACATTAGACACGCCTTATTGTCTACAAGTTAGTTTAGTGTCATTAAAATTTGATCGGTTATTTCCTTTTTTTATTATGAAATACATTTAGACAACAGGTAAGCACTATCAATCTATGGAATAAACAACAACTGTCTTTGTAAGTGGCACATCATTCTTTATTTAGCATTTGCAGTTATACATTTGTGTGTGTGTGTGGGTTCAATACACTTCAACCGTCAAGTATTAAAAATATGTTAAGTTGTTGCTTGAATACGGAGGAAAGTTGGTGGGGGTAACAATTTGTTTTGAGAGTTAAGGTTTGACAAGTAAACCCATCCAACATATTACAGGGGGGGGAGAAAGGTGAGCCAACGACAATCATTATTATAAATTCTACACATAAAGATGTTGCTACAATAATACAACAACGTTTTGATACCTTCTGCTTTGAAGATCAGGACAAGATTCGTCTTAATCATTGTAAAATTCATGGATACAGCTTTAAATACATAAAAAATTCATCCGAGGTTATTTCAAGAAATCAAAAACTTGGCCCTGGAGCCATTATATCGGTACTCAACAGACCAGTTTTGGAAAGCTGATACTCTCTGGGGTGTTCTAGAAGCTTCCAGTGACAAACCTGTTTGACAATGTTTGATTGACGGAAATGATATTTTAGCTTCTATGGCAGGACTCCTTTTTTTTTTGGTCATTTTAAAGAAAAAAAACTTGTTGATTTTTTTGCCGTGGTTCATAAACAGCTCGTTGTAGGAGAGAGTCTCTTCCCTAGTTGTATGTGCTTTGGATTCCAAAGAAGGACCCTATACTGCTATAATACGGTGACGGGTCCCAAGACTAATGTCTTACAATTGTACGTACTGCGACACTCAGGACAGTGCTGGGATACCAGAAATCCTGTTTCAGTCTGTCACAATGTACTGACACTGACCCAGCCAGTCGGTTACGAAATCGCACAAACAAACTTGCCGTGCGTGGGGTTCGACCCCTAGACTCCCCACATGACTTGCACCATTCAGAAAACAAGGTCCACATATCATTTATTGAAAAAGACAACAAAGAAATTAATTATGATCTTTGAAACGGTCTGTCGATTATCGTGGCCTAACTGAGGTGTCCCCCTAAAAAAATATCGGAAAACAACTGTTACAGTCAGAGAAATAAATAAATAAATAAATAAATAAATAAATAAATGCATTTAGAACCAAAGTGACCAATTTCATTACAATTTGAGGTGCATTTAGAACAATTTACGTTCTTAGTCTAGTTGTCTAGTAGGCTAATAGGCCGAACGGAAAATATTCATCGACTATTATTCTATGCTAACAATGATATTAACTTTTAGATCACTATTACCCTTGTTATGCAAAAATGTAATGTGTTCACTTCAGTCGACTCCGTGACTATGCCTGTTATTGTGAGTAGCCTCGGACATAAACTTGGATTTTGATTTCTCTACCACCAGGACGATCAGCCCAAACCGCTCAGCCTTTTGTTAACACTGTTTTAAACAGAGGCTAGTCGGGCATTTATTATTGTGGACCCGTATAACCACTGAAAGCAGTGGATAGTTTGAAAACCATGAAAGCAGTGGCTAGCAGTCGATGGTCATAACTCATTGTTTTGAAGATGCGATCGATAAGCATTGTTTTCAAACGTCTCTCATATCTCGCTTTGTATGACCTTATTGTTGTGTGAATCAGAAAGGTTAAAAATCATGCGTGTGTATAACCAGATTGGTCAGTCATAATAGTTTTACTTTTAATGTTTACTGAAATACAAAAATCCTCCATATTAATACTGCGGCTTGAGGGAAATTAGATGAAATTCATGCTTTGTTCTAGTGACTTAAATAGGCCACACTTTTGAATAATTCCTCTTTGATGTTACAACAGAAGAAAATAGCTGACTTCATGATTTCTATATGGACTTGTCTTCGGTACCTGGTAAAAAATAACGTGTTGACTTTTTCTGCCGTTGTTCATGACCATCTCTATGCAGGAGAAAATCTCTTTCCTCGGATTCCAAAGAAGGATTCTATACTGCTATAATACGGCGACGGGTCCCAAGACTAATGTCTTACAATTGTACATGCTGCGACATAAGGTACAGTGCAGGGATATCAGAAATCCTATTTTACTCTGTCACAATATACTGACACTGACCGAGCCAGTAGTTTATGAAATCGCACAAACTTGCCGTAAGTGGGTTTCGACCCGTAGACTTCCCCATTGGGGGACTACCGCAACGCTCTACCACACCTCTTGTGCCATTCGGAAAACAAGGATCCCATATAAAAAAAACAACAAAAACAGCAACAAATCAAGTATGATCCTTGACAGTCTGTTCATTATCGCGGCCTAACTGAATTTTCCCAAACAAACAAACAAAGAAACAAACAAAAAACGGGAAACAAGTTAATGTCACCGAAAAAAAAAATGCATTTAGAATCAAAGTGAGCCATATCACTAAAATTTGAGGTACAGTTTGAACAATAATACATTCTTAGTCAGGTAGTCTAGTAGGCCAATAGGCCGAATGGAAATATATTTATGGAGTATCTTTCTGTGCTAACGAAGATAGTAATTTTAAATAAATAGATCACTACTACCCTTGTTATGGAAGAATGTGTTCACTTCAGTCGACTCGATGACTGTGTCCGTTAGTGTTTGTACCCTTGGACATAATTTTGGATTTCTCTACCACCAGGATGGTCAGCACAAACAGCTCAGCCTTTTGTGAACATTGTTTTGAACAGAGGTGAGTCTGAAAATTATTTTAGACCCGTATAAGCAATGAAATCAGTGGCTAGTTGAAAAACCACTGAAAGCAGTGGCTAGTTGAAAAACCACTGAAAGCAGTGGCTAGTTGAAAAACCACTGAAAGCAGTGGCTAGTTGAAAAACCACTGAAAGCAGTGGCTAGTTGAAAAACCACTGAAAGCAGTGGCTAGAATGTGCTCACTTCAGTCGACTCGGTGTCTGTGCCTAATATTGTGAGTACCTTCGGACCTAACCATGGACTTCTCTACCACCAGGACGGTCAGCACAAATAGATTAGCCTTTTGTGAACACTGTTTTGAACAGTGGCTAGTCGGAAAATTATCGCAGACCCGTATAATCACTGAAAGCAGTGGCTAACAGTCGATGGTCATAACTCATTGTTTTTAAGATGCGATCGATAAGCATTGTCTTCAAACGTTTCTCATATCTCGCTTTATACCACCTTACTGTTATTTGAAAAATAAAGGTCGAAAATCAAACTTGTTGTGTATAACCAGATTGGTCAGTCATGATAATTTCACTTTTGATGTTTACTGAAACACAAAAATCCTCCACAGTAATTCTGCGGCTTGGGGGAAATTAGATGAAATTCATGCTTTGTTCTAGTGACTTAAACAGGTCACCGTTTTGAATAATTCCTCTTTGATGTTATAACAGAAGAAAATACCTGGTAAACAAAAAATGTAAAACTTGACCCACCCGTACTATACTAGAGGCGAAACAGTACTGTTGTACTAGACAGTATGAAATAGCCACGCGAAAGGTTTCGTTTGGATCTTTTCGAGTATTTGGATTTGAATTAAAAAGGCGGTAACCTTTTCTTTCAAACTTGTCAAAATCGATATCTGAAGATTAATTAAGGGCTTGTATTTTTCAATAAAAAGGGCGAATAAAAGTCATGCTAGCTCCCCATAGAAATAGCACCCTGAGCATCTTTTGGTGAAGTTGATCATTAAATCTATAGTTTCGGGTACAACTTTCGAGCTCAACAGACTGCAACTCGTAGCAACCTTGTACCCGCTGAACTTCAATAAAAGTAACCGATTCCAATTCCTGAACACGATTGCAAGTTTAATGACACATTAGAAAAAAAATCGAAGCGAACCTTAGACTCTTTTGTACTGGCATCAGCTGTGATTAAGCGGGTTATTTACCTAACAGGCGACGAAACGTTTAATCAACGAAATCAATGATGTTTGCAGTATTCCTGGTTACTAGCATTGGCGCTGAGAATGGGTTTGTGGGCACGAAAGAATATTTGACATATTAGGGCAAAGTGACATAATGTGAGGAGTGCCGAACTGCTCAGGGGCTAGTGTTATGTGATGGCGTATGTGGGGGTTCAGGTTCGAACTTCAAATGGTGCTCCCGTCTTTGTGTAATGGAATTATCTGGAAAATCTGGATGCAACTTAAAATTTTCTAAAAATTAGCCTTGAAAACCGCCTACAAGGATAACGGAATTACATAAACACACCACTCAGGCATGGTGGTTTCTGATCAATCATTGTCTCTGTAAATTTAGGCTAGAGCTATGATTGGACGCCGGTTCAGATTCCCTGACGTACCGTCTCCGTTCTCGCTCTGGTCACTGTTATCACAAGGTCTCTATTGCCTTGCTCAAGACTTAGGACTTTCAGAGACCAACTCACATAAGTGTGAATAGGGGCTGTAAGTACAATTCGTCGTTAGCCATTTTGTTTTTATGTCTTAATACGAGTTGTACGTTTAAGACAACGTTGTACGTACGACCCCTATTCAGAGATATTTACCAACGCAGTGTCATTGCGAGTTGTGTTGGGAACATAAATTCTCGCTACTTCAATTAAAAAAATCAATCCGTCATTTTTTGTGATGAATGATACATTGCCAATCGAGACTCAATTAAAGTTTTAAGAAAAGATAGTCGATACGAGAATTGGCATAGTGAAGGAAACTGTATGAAGCACAGGATATGAAGTTTCGGAGAAGCACAAACACGATATAAAAGTCATCCAAAAATGTACACGTTCAAGACAAAACAATCTTTCCCTTTTAATGACAACAAGCTTAAAACGCATTCAGGGTTTGTGTTTTCCCTTATTCATAAAAAAAGTTCGACGCACATGAGAAAAATATGCACCTTATCCCTATTCCATCAAATCACAATACTTAGGTTTCCCGAAACTCTCAGCCATATTGCACTAAACAAGCACATTTTTTGATTTTTTGACACAATTTCTTGATCCATAATGGTGTAATAATGAAGTATCTACTTATTTCAAAATTGTTCTACGGTAAAACTCCTCTACGGCAATTTAAAACAGTTTGTAATGACCAATATACAGGACGAAGAAGTCTGAAGTGTTGAAATCATTTAAAGCTAGCGTAATTTCTATGTAATGGTAAGTAAGGATTAAAATTAGGCTTGGTGTGAGATTGTGTGAATACATGGGATGAGCACCGTCGATTAAGTAGTTGAATCGGCACCACATGGCATTGCCTCTTAAAGATAAGCATGGCAAAATAATGTAGTCGGTAGTAGAAACATTTACACAACAACAACAACAACAACAACAACAACAACAACAACAACAACAACAACAACAACAACAAAACAACAACAACAATAACAAAACATTTTTAACAAAGACAGTCTTTCCAAATTAACAAAGGCACATAAATTACAACTAACTAGATGTTTAGATGCGCTTACCTTTCGTGCTAGCTTCAGAGATAAACCACCGAATAGCAAAAATCAGAATTCAATGCCACTCTTTTCGGAAGCGATAAAATCCAGTGTTGTTGGGAAATTGATGTTGGATTTCCGTGACATCTGCAAAAAAAAAAAGACCAAAACAATAAGCACATCAATACATTAGGCAACATGTGATTACTGAATCTTGATATAGTTAGTATTAACAACCTTATCACCGCCACAAGCAATACTATCAACAACAACAACAACAACAATAAAAGCAGCAATAACAACAAAATAGCAATCGCAACATCAGCAGCAACAATAACAACATCCATAACAAATGGGACGTTTTTATTAACGCCTATATAGTATATACACAAATATATATATATCAATGGGGCCAGCATGTAGACTTGAATCAGTCTAATGCGGCCAGTTTTAATAAAAAAGGAGCGACTGATTCAGACGTCCTGATAGTTTTACTCATATCCCCGTCTCGGTGTAGCACCACTTAAACTTGTCAAACATCAGCTTTGGGACCCGTTGGCGAGACAACTTTTACTACTGACAATGGTCGCTAGCCTGCTAGGATGCCAACCAACTGGGAACCGCCTTGGGTCCCGTCGACCTGGGAACAAAGGGTCCGTTACAGCAGCATACCTCCCCGCTAACTACTTACAAAGTCCCCTTGTCGACAAACAGAAGAACGACCAAGAACACGAAGGTGACGGTTAAGAAAAAAAAAGAAAAACGAACAAAAAACTTCACGTTACACAAAAAGTCAACATTTCTTTAAAGCACTCCTGACTTAGCCAGCCAACAAACTCGGCGGCTTTCTGGCTTTGTGGACACACGCTAAACCCACGACCTAAAGGGCGCCTAGTTCAAACACGTTACGCAAAGGTTGGGTCTTTTCTTTCCTCCTTGAAAGGGCCACTCAATTCACGAGTACTTAGCGACAATGATGCGTTTGTAAACTTTAAACTTCTTATATTTAAACACTAGACAAAGTTTAGCAGCTAGAGCTTTAGATTGTCAAAAACATTGTTCGAGGTTTGAAACTCAGCAGGTAAAACTGAAGGTTCAGGTGAATATGATGAGTCAAAAACATAAGAGCTATGCCACAGGTAAAGATAATCGTTTCAACATAAAAACATATACCATAGGTGTAGATGATGAGTTAACATACATAAGGACATATACCTCAGGTGAAGAAGATTGGCTAACAAGAAGGTGAAGATGATTATTCAACACACATAAAGACATATAACACAAGTGAAGATGATGGGTTAACATACATAACATATACCACAGGTGAAGATGATGCGTTGCAATTTTTTTTTCATTTGTTGTATAAAGAGAGTGTACTTTAATTTCCCCTTGAGTGATGAATAAATATTTCTGTATTCTGTATTCTTTGCGGACATTCTTTCTCTATCACTATATATTATTTGCTGGCTTTAATTTTTTCTATGTCTATTATTTTATTGCTATAGTGCATTTCGTTAAACATTTTTTCAATTAAAAATTTGCCATTATTACACAAATTCCCTCAACTTTGATAATGAGTCATAAAAGATTAAATGTTGCCTAAAAGAGCAATTTCAGCCT
Organism: Elysia chlorotica; assembly: GCA_003991915.1. Taxonomy (NCBI): domain Eukaryota; kingdom Metazoa; phylum Mollusca; class Gastropoda; family Plakobranchidae; genus Elysia; species Elysia chlorotica. Next base: position 109,478 of record RQTK01001218.1, on the reverse strand, counting down.
TATTATTTCTAGCGAAGATGATAAATGAGAATTTGCTATTAGCGCCTGTTGCAGATAGAAAAAGAGGCACAAGAAGAGCTACATTGTAAGATCAGCCCAAAATTATGAAATAATGTTTTTACTATCTATAAAAGTTATGTTTCTATCTGTATGTCCACCTTTCTCTCTCTCTATCTCTCTCCCTCTCTACAATCTCTCTTTCGCTCTCTCTCTCTAGCTCTCTATCGTTCTCTAGCCCTCTCTTTTTCTTGCTCTCTCTCTCTCTAGCTCTCTATCGTTCTCTAGCCCTCTCTCTTTTTCTTGCTCTCTCTCTCTCTCTCTCTCTCTCTCTCGCTTCCCAGGAGACAAATCCTTGACAAACACTGTTTCACAAGGAATACAAGAAACCAAACAGAGAGAGAGAGAGAGAGAGAGAGAGAGAGAGAGAGAGAGAGAGAGAGAGAGTGAGACAGACAGACAGACATACAGACAGAGACAAACAGAGCGAACGCGGGAGATAGCAAGAGAGAGATGAAGAAGGGGGTATAGGAAGATGTGAATAGTTTTGACTCTACAGAACTCAAATGCCAATGTGATTCATCTTCTACAAGTTTCAAAATAATACTTAGAAAAATGAAAAATATTTGAAAAGCGCCTCTGAAATGTCACGAGATGTAAAGTGTAAGGAATACAGAGCGCAATGTAAAGGATAAGACAGCTTGACAATCTAGACCGTTCAGTTCACTAGAGGATGGATAGAAAAAAAAAGATGTGTTAAACTAAAAAACCTATAAAAAGAAAAACAAGGAAAAGAAACCCAGAGACATTTTATAGGGAGTGGGAAGTAAAAGTAAGAAATGAACTAAATAAATATACGTGGAAGGGAAGAGAAAAAGTCATAGAAAGAAAGAAAAAAGAAAGAGATAGATAGATAGATAGATAGATAGATATTTAGATAGGTCGATAAATAGATAGATAGATAGATAGATAGATAGATAGATAGATAGATAGATAGATAGATAGATAGATAGATAGATAGATAGATAGATAGATAGATAGACAGACAGACAGGCAGATAGATAGATAGATAGATAGATAGGGGGGGCATGACGGTTGTTTATCAAGGGCTTTTTTTATCTAATTAGTTTTGTTGACGTTCAACTCGTGCATATCATAGGCCACCAGCTTGGAGAAAGGAAGAAACATGAAGGAAAAGTGGAAAAAAGAGATTATGGGAGATAGTGGGGAGAGAAAATGAAGCAGTCATAAGACAGAAGAAGAACGAGCGAGAGAAAAGAGAGCGAGAAAGAGGGAGAGAAAGAGAGAGACAGAAAGAGAGAACGAGATAAGACACACAGAAAAGCTGGATGAGACAAATTAATACTAAATGCGACGCGTAATAGACAATCGAGTATCAAATGGATAAAAGAGAAAATGGGATGGAGATGGGAGAGGGAGAGAGAGAGAGAGAGAGATGATAAAATAGCTAACATAAAAACGAGAGAGATAGGGTCAGAGACAAAAACAGATAGAGAGAGAAAGAGAGAGGTTTGTTCTTGTTGCTGATAATGAGTTGGTTTAAAGTTCGACATCAGCACTATGTACTATGTTATATTGTGGACGGGCCTCAAGATTGATGTCTGATAATTTATTTTCTGCTACACACGAATTTTAACATCCAACATCAGCACTATGTATTAGATTATGTTGTGGACGGGTCCCAAGACTGACGTCTGACAATTTTATGTTCTGCCACACACGAGACAGAACAGGAGGACCATGACTCCTGTCTCAGCTGGTCACATTAGACTGACACCGACCCAATGAGTAGGGGCGGGGGGTGAACTCGTCAGGGCTACCCCAAGGTTACTGCCCCAAAATTTTAGAGTAACACAAATAAAAAATCATTTTTTCTATGTTGCGACGCAGTTGACAGGAATAAAATATTATTGGTAAAACAAGAGAAAAAAGATAAGAGGAGAGACAGACAAAGACCGAGAGAGAGGCAGAGAGAAAGCGGGTGAGTAAGTGAGTGAGTAGAGGAGGCAAAAAAGAGGAGAGAGAGAGAGAGAGAGAGAGAGAGAGAGAGAGAGAGAGAGAGAGAGAGAGAGAGAGAGAGAGAGAGAGAGAGAGAGAGAGGGGAGGGGCAGAGAGAGAGAGAGAGAGAGAGAGAGAGAGAGAGAGAGAGAGAGAGAGAGAGAGGGGCAAAAAGAGAGACAGACAGAGAGAGACAGACAGAGGAGAAAAAGCCGAAAACAGCCAAAAAGAAAAAAAAAAACGTAACACCAAAATTCCTACCTTGTATCTCTCTCAAATCATACATTATGCATCCATCCACCATCAACAGGCCGAATTTACCACCCATAACCACATAACGCAATAGCGAGATGGGCGTAACATGGTTAAAAGCAACCACTTACCCACACATGTGAACTAAATATCCCCGTAAAAGCAAAGCTTTCAGAAACTAAATGTCCATTTGTTGACAAACTTAGCTTAATGGAGAGGTTGTTACGCCTTTTTTCCTAGGTTTAAAAAGAACAGTAAGTAAGAACGGACCTATTATTCAAGTTTAACCTAACCGCACTTAGAAGGCGATCATCTAAATTTAAAATATAGATAACCAGAAATTGACTTACTATCTAGGTGTTAAAGTATCCGTCACTTGAAATAGATTTACTATTTCGGTTTAAAACAACCGTTACTATAAATAAACTATTATCAAAGTTAAAAAAACATTTCTAAGAAATAAACTAATATCAAGGTTTAAAAGAACCATCACTAGAAATAGACCTAGGGCCGTAAGTATCTCTGTATCTACGTGTCTCTGTATGGCATCGAATAAAATTGTCAGACGTTAGTTTTGGGGGCCGTCAGAAGTGTCGCCGATACGTTTGGCGCATGGAGAAAAAAAAAACGTAGTTTTATAGGCAGGTGAACAAGCTCAGTCGGTAGATCAAGCAACTCCCTATCAGAAGGTCCTGGGTTCGGTTTCCACTTTGTATCCTCATGTTGTTGTCAGCATCATGTGACTGAAAAGGACAGATAAGTCTTGGTATATATACTCTTGTCTGTGTGTGGCAGCCTGCATTAAATAGTACATGTACTATGTTCGTCTTGGTTACCATCTGTGAACTAAAAGCAAGTTAGGCATCGTGATTTGGTTTTTTAACCTTCAATCTCAGCATTATAGCCATATTGTAAACGGGTTTTAGGGCTATCGTCTGATTATTGTTGTGCTGTCATACAGATACAGTGCGGGGATACCTGGACCATTGTCTAGGCCGATTTGCAAGTTAGGCATCGTGATTTGGTTTTTCTTAACGCCCATTGTCAGGATCAAGGTGATAGTGTGGACGGATTTCAGGATTATCGTCTGATAAATTGTGTTCTGTTTCCCATATATAGATACACTACGGGGATACCAGGACCATTGTCTCAGCTGATCATATCATACTGACACCGATCCAACCAGCATGGGTCGAAACGGGCAAAGCTTGGCGTGCGTGGGTCTCGACCCGCTGACTTTTTGATTAAGCGACTAACGCTCTACGAAATCAGACAAAATACACTTTTTACACAATGGCGTGTTTTGAACCGGGACCTCCCGATATTTAGACCATCGTTCTAATGTACGTAAGACCAGGCTATCTCTACAATCAAAGATCATCAGGTTTGTAATATCCACAGATTAAAGAATGCATGCCTTCTGGGAATTTCCTTAAAAATGAAATGATGTGATGAGGGTGTTGTCAAATTGTTTCCCTTTGTTCAAATTTTCTCTAACACAGGGTAAATACACAATTAGATCGCAATGATCACGCACTCAAGTTTCTCCCTCCCAAATTCTCTCTTTTGCTTCTTAATTTCAATAGTTTTCAGCTGTACCCTTGTCTCTTTATCCCTTTCTCTCTCCTGCGTTTTCTTTATCTTTCCTTCTTTCTCTCTTTCCCTCTCTTTTTACTCTCCTCATTCTTCTTCTCTGAAAAATTTATCCTCTTTCTCTGCCTCTCTTTCGAGCTCTACATCTTTCTTCATCTCTCTTTTTCTCCTCCGCGCACTCTCTCTCTCTCCCTTCATCCTTTCCATCCTTATTGTTGCCATGGTTGAGTAACCAGAAATGTGTCGATTAACTTTTATAACGTTCTTTAAATCATAATAGCCTGCAGCCATGGAAAAAGAAACGTCACGCTATTTTTTTTCACATGGGAAGCAAAATAACTATGAGGTCCACAGGCTAGTCATTGTAAACAAAAGTGAAAACGAGAAGCTTTGAATGGTAGGTGTCAATGAATACCCCATAAGTATGGGATATGAAAATCGCACAGAAAACTTAGAGACGGTTGTGGGAAAGAAAAGATGTGTGTTATGAATGGCGGTGTATGAGAAGATTGAGAGAGAGATTGATAGAGAGAAAGAGAGAAAGAGAGAGAGAGAGAGAGAGAGAGAGAGAGAGAGAGAGAGAGAGAGAGAGAGAGAGATGGCAGGGAGAAAAAAAATGGAATGGGGAAAAGATGTCAAAATGCTACCTAACATAATGAAATACAGACAGACACATACCCAAGAAATAAAGAAAAAACAAGTAAAAAAATAAATTGCATTCTCTATTTAAAAAAAAGAATAGAGACATTCAGAGAAAAAATACATATTTGAACATTGTTTCCGTGTCACTTTCAACCCATCAAAGAAAAGAAAAGCTCATTTGCCGAACTTAAAGAACAAACAAAATTACATGTACTTAAAAATCTTGTTGTAACTTAAGTCGAACAACAGAAAGCTTTAGGGATGTAAGAATAGTTTTTTTTAAAGTCAAAGGCATTTCTTTATGTTTAAGACCAAAGATACGGGGTTAATAAAACTTTTACACACTTTCTAAACTCTGCAACTTTAAAAGAATGATACGAAGATGTTGAAACCTGTTTTTTATACAAAAGCAAAAAAGAACATTATGTGGGGGATGTCATTTTTTTCTTACAGAACCAGAAAAAAATGATACGTTTATGTCAAAAGATACTTCTTATTTCAAGACACAAAAAGATATAAGGGTGTGGAAGAATTTTTCTTAGATGCAGGGAAGTGAAAATCTTTTTACAACCTGAAGAAAAAAGAAATGCGGGGGTGTAAAGACATTTTTCTTAGATGTGAAAACCCTTTTCTCACATAAGGGCAATAAAAAGAGAGATATGTTCAAACCTTTGCTAAGTAAAAGACAAAAAAAAAATATCCGCAGATTTTAAAACAGTTTTCTTACTTAAATACTAAAAAAACATACGAAGATACGCAAACATTCCTTACTGGAAGACCAAGAAGCTTCACGGATGCGTCGCTATCACCTCAAAACCAATCTCGGCGTGTCTATCAGGCTCTAACCAGGGGTGTAATTCCATAATTATGCGGTCGTACAGCCTATGTGCTCCGCGAAGCAAGCATCGTAAATAAA
>RQTK01001218.1:79579-91408 GCA_003991915.1 Elysia chlorotica | reverse complement strand
AGAGAGAGAGAGAGAGAGAGAGAGAGAGAGAGAGAGAGAGAGAGAGAACGTGCGCTGATCGGACTTAAAGAAAGAAAAAAAAATATTAATATGCGCGTTTTGCCCGATCAATACCACAGAAGAAGCTTCAAATCTAAAGCAAAGTGGAGGATAGGGTAGGGGTATGTTTTGATTGAACTGGAGCAAACAATCAGACACAGCCTTTCACACTTCGACCTTCAAGTTGGAGTTTTTAATTTTTCATTTATATTTTCTGACGAAGTGGTCCTTGAATTTAGCAACAAAGAAAATTCGGATTTCGTACACTCGAATGCTTTAGTACTGGTATAATCTATCGGTTCTACAAAGACCCATCAAAGAAAGATCGATTAAGTTTTAAAAAGCATCTTATGAATTTAAGAACCAAATGTATCTGAGATAGAGCCGTCGTTTGAGCTTAGAAGTAAAAAAAATTAGGCAATTTCGTACAGAGCCTATAAGACACAGTGTATTTCTTTCCCTTAGGAGAGAGCGACAAGGAAAAACGAAACGGCGGTACGTTTTTTTCTTTTAATATTGGGCGCAATTTAGGTTGATGAAATAAAGGGTAACAGAAATTCTCAGAAATCATTTAGTTTGGTTCTTTTATGTAGACAGTGCTTTCATGAGAGTTTAAAATTAAAAATTTTCGTGGTAAGATATATCTAGGGTACTAAGAGCAAAAACAAAGTAGATCTATATTTTGTTTGTGTGTTAGCGTCCAACGTCAGCACTATTTAGGCTATATTAAGCATGGGCCCTAAACTTAAGTCTGACAATTTTACATGCTGCCACACAGAGACATCGCCAGACTTCCTTCTCAACCGGTCATATTATACTAACACCACCCCAACCAGTACAGAACGAAATAAGACGAAAACACTTTTTACCAATCGTTGGTTTCGAACTAGGGACCTCTTGACTGGTACAGTAACACTGTACTACTACTACTACCTGCACCAGTTTGCCCCCCGGCCCACCCATTTTCATTGCAGACGAAAGTTACGGCGTGATTTATGTAAACAATAATTGTTATGATTACGGTTTGTGTTAGTTCGTCATTGGGCTTAAGGGAACTGGAGATATAAGTTCAACAGAAGATGCTTATCTGTAGTTTCTACACCTTTTGTGTGTATTACAGTTTTCTTCCAATTCAATCGTCAATTTACGGGTAAAACAAATTCTTATCAACTAAATCTCATCTGGAATGTCTTAAAATGACTGAAGATGTAAATAGTTTGCGGAAGGTTACGTCTAGGAGAATAAATGTAGGTGATTTTACGAATGTTTCCGGGGCTTGTTTATTTTTTAGAGTTCGCGCCTAACATTGGTATGAATTGAGGGAAAGTTATAGAGAACAAAAGCTATTAGCTTATTTTGTATTATAGAGTGAATACTAAAATCAGAATGATTTGAAATGTAAACAATCTTTTGGCCGAATAAACTGTTTAACATCTCGCTCCGTTAGATCTACAGTAAGATAACAAAAAGTTGAAATGTCGATTATTTGAGGTTGATATGAATGAAAACCGTGCGGATATACATTTCAACATGTGTTTATTTAAATGTCACGAAGGTTTCCTTGTTTTTGCGGAAATGCCCGAAGTCAAATGAATTACATCCAATCAAACATTTTGTTCAGAGAGTATATAGACCTAAACTATTGAAAATAAGCAGTGCAACAATGTTCCCTTTGTTTATCTAAACCATACTGTTCATGCAATGGACCAGGAAGCCACTTGTGTATTTAGAAGATTAGATTTAGTTTAAGGTTTCTTTTGTTTATGTCACTTGTGTATTTAGAAGATAAGATTTGGTTTAAGGTTTCTTTTGTTTATATTTAATTCTAAATCATTCGGCAGGGTGTACGTAATATGATGTTTTTATATGAACAATTTTTATTAAATTTTCAACTACCTTTATTTTTCCTGTATTGCTAGGCAACGCATTAGGAAACTAATAATAATTTTTTTTAAAGATAAAATTGGTTAAATATTCGTTTTGTTTATGTTTGAATTTTTATTCTTTGGAGAGGGTATCTATTTATGTTATTAAAGAGAAAAGTTTTAGTTAAAATTAATGTTCATGTTATTTATGTAACATCTGAATTCACCCATTGTACATCGTTTTTATTTACATTATCAAGATCATCTAGATTTTACATCTTGATTTCCCCTCTCCTGTTTTCTTTCTATATATTGTTTAGATAACTAATCCGACATTGGTGTACCTGGACATTTATGGGTTGAATGTTCTTTGTGCATCTCTGTGATGTGTTTTAATTCCATAAGGTATCAAACTGTATGTTTAGACATCTACAGTATCATCAATTCCTCCTCCTCCTCCTCCTCCTTCTATTCATCATTCTCCTTCTCCTGTCTTGTCTCTCTCCCTTCTCCTTCATCTCTGTTACTCCTTCTCCTATTTTATCTTCTCCTTAATCATCATCATCATCATCATCATCATCATCATCATCATCATCATCATCATCATCATCATCATCATCATCATCATCATCATCATTATTATCATCATCATCATCATCATCATCATCACCACCATCTAGATGAATAGCCGCGATCACTCTTCTTATGTAATCTTTCGTCGAGCGTATTTTAATAATAGCATAAATAACAGTAAACTACAGTTGATAGAAAACATTTATAGTTGTTTAAAAAAAAATCACCGGAAGGTAAATAAATAAAATTTCCTGCTTGTTGAAAAAGCGAAATCTCTTGCCGTACTTAACATCTCCTCACAGGAATCCTATATGGCGTCAAATGATTGGAAATAACACATAAGGTTGTTTTAGTTAGTATGTTAATATAAATCTAAATATAAATAGCACCTGCAGCATTTAACTCAAACCATTATGTTCCACTCCCGCAGGTGACAAATTGACGTCTCAAAAATCGTATTTTGACTTCGTTTCTTGCATTGTTAGCCGAGACTCTAGAATTAGTAAGACATTTTACAAAAAGAGCTCACAGTGCTTTTGCCTCAGGCAGCTAGCATGACGCCATTTCTCTATTGAGATACAGGTGGTTGAACAGTGTTAAGACTGAGTATTTACAAAGATCTAAAGAAGGAATACACCGAGAGGTGTTAGAGGCAGGGAGAGAGAAAGAGAGAGATAGAAAGATACAGAGCCAAATAATAGAAGAAGAGAGAGGAGTAAGAAAAAAAAAGGAACAGACAGGCAGAGAGGCAGACAGACAGATTGAGGAAGAGTATAAGTGTCAGTATAATAGATGTATGATTGGCTGAGACAAAAGTCCTGGTGCCGCCACTATGTCACCTTGTGTGGCAGCATGTAGAACTGTCAGAAATTAGTCTGGGAACCATCCACGAAATCGCTTGCAGTTGACGTGAACGTTAAGAAACTAGTCAGCCGACGTACCCCTTTAAGTTTAACGTCTTCCATGTTTACAGGAATATCATACAAATACACCGTGAACAAACCTGAAAGCCCGATACCCAGAACCTAATAGATAACATCATAATTTTCTTATTGACACCGATCCAATCATTAAGAAATACAGTTGGCCTAAATGGAGTTTATATATAGGGGGCAAAGTCGTCAGGGTTCGAACCACGGTCCTCCGATGTTGTACCCCAGGACCACCGCGCCCCCTCCAATGATTAGAGGCAGTGCTCAATACTTTTTGACTGGTTAGAATGTAGCTTGCAAATATTCCAAGGTCTCTTGTTTTTCCTCCAAGCAAGCCTAAATTAAATTATTCAGTTTTATGTGAATCAGTTGCGTGTCAGAAACCGCAGTTTCAGATAGCGCTATTCGTAAAGGGCATAACTTTCAAAGGCGGGGTTAAAAGTTTGTTTTTAAGCAGGGAATTTAAAGAAAAAACTACGGGTACTACAATACATATTGCTTCTAACGGTTTGAATGAAATATTAGCCATTGTTATTCGCAATACAACATTAAAATACGACAATGAACAACTTTAACGCCGATATTTAATAATGCCGCAAGCTGCTAGCTCTAGCTAACGGACGTGTGAAGGACCCGTATGTTCCAATCTTCAAACATTGTTATGGGTTGTCCGCGTCTCGACCACAAGGAATTTGACCCCCGTGTAAACACGCCTTTATTGTGCTCGACAGTGCACTGCGTGTAAACACAGCTTTATTGTGTTGGGCGGGCAAGGCGCTGCGTAACGGGGTATCCCGCAAACATCTTCAGACCGGGAATTCCCGTAGATCACAAGGGGTTTTCTGTGTGTCAAGTTTTGCCGTTCATGACGTAAACAAACAATCCGTGTTGTTGAATTCAGGGAATTGTTGACTGTGGCTTGTTTTTATACTCTTTTATGAATAAAAATGTCCTAAAGTCAAAAATATTAGTGATGTTTTGCATGGGTTTAGCTAGGTATTATACAATTCTGAGTAATATTGCAATTTTTGAAAGCCTGATTTCGCAGTAAACAAAACAAAACAAAAAATAAAGGAGAGAAGAGATAGAACGACGGGAGAGAGAGAGAGAGAGAGAGAGAGAGAGAGAGAGAGAGAGAGAGAGACAGAGAGAGCGGACAGACAAACAGAGACAGAGATAGAGAGAGACAGACAGACAGATAGACAGACAGGACAGACAGACGAACAGAAATGATGTTCAGATACAAACTCAACACAACGTCGTCCTCCAACCGGCCCTTAATGCAGTTTTTCGATGCTTCGTACCTTACTGGTTGGGTCGGTGTCAGTTTAATGTGACCCAGTGAGACATGGTATCTCCACACTGTCTGTGTGTGGCAGCAAGTAAATGTATCAGATGTTAGTCTTGCGTCACGTCTACAATATAGCTTATATAGTTGTGACTTTGGACGCTAAGCAACAACACAACACTCTCTCGATACGGCTCTATATCTCTGTCTATATATTTTTCTATCTCTCTTTCTATCTCGCATCTGTCTGTCTGTATGTCGGTCTGTCTGTCTATCTATATAATTATATATCTGTCTGTCTGTCTGTCTCTCTATCTCTCTCTGACTCAACTACAACTACAACTACTCACTCTGATGTATCGAGGTTCAGGCTTTAGACTAATCACACACACGTAGGGAAAGATAACCCTGACGACCGTCGCCTTTGCAATAAAAGTCCGAATCTCAAGCGCACAACAAACATGGACATCGTTACTGGTGGCAGGTGCCTTATCTTCATTGACTTCTATACAAGTTTATCACCTGGACGGAAAATTACCTGAATCGCACAATCTTTATTAACGCTTTTTTCGTTTGGGCTGACGACAGTTATTGAGTTGGTTTAACCTCCAACAACAGCCCTATACATTTATAGGCTGCATTGTGCACGTGCCCCTAGACTGAAGTCTGACAATTTGTTTGTGTTGCCACACACGAGACAAGGCGGGGATACCTATTACCATGACTCATGTCTCAGCCGTTCACTTTAAACTGACACCGACCCAACCAGTGGGGAGCGCACACCGGACCTTTTGAATCGGAAGCCGATGTCCTACTCCAGGGCCACCCCCCTCCGCTCCCTCCGACAAGCTCACCATGACTATTGGACATCGATGTCTGGATCTAAGCTTAGAACATCATCACTGCCAACCCATATTGTGCATTTTGTACAGCTGGAGAATAATTGGGTTGAGTTGGTTTAACGTCCACCATCAGCACGACATAGGCTATGCGGGCCCCAAGACTGAGCTGGAGAACTGGCGTGAGTAGTAAAACACTGTTCGGTGAATCGGGAGGTTCGCAGGTTCGAATCCCACGATCGGTCATACTTCTATTTGTCGGCTTTCGTCCCCAACTTGATCGATCGATGTCAGTGTGATGTGACTGCCTGAGACAGAAGTCCAGGTCTTCACGCAGTATCTCCTTGTGTGACAACACAAACAAAGTGATCACACATTAGACAATGTAGCATAGTAGTTCTGGCGTCGATGGTTATCAATCTGAAACTGAAGTCCGTGATATTGTTTCGGCTGAGACAGGAGTCATGGTATCCCCACCTGTCTCGTGTGTGGCAGCACATAAAATTGTCAGACGTCCGTCTTGGGGCCCCTCCACGATATAGCCTATAAGTTGCTGACGTTGGACGTTAAAACCCAACCAACCAAACCAAACCGTGATATTGTTTAAAAAGTTTCTAACACCCCACCCATAGCGAATTTCGTAATTGTATTACACACTTCTTCACGAGGCCTCCTGTATGAACAATTTAACGTATCAGCCAGATTAAATCGTGTAGCCCTGAGGGAGAACGGTTTTAACAATGCAAAATATCACAAAGTGATGTGTTAAATTGAATGAATACATTCTGGAGTATTGTTACGTCGTGTATAGAGTTTCATACGGTGATGGGTCTAAGAAAAATAGGGCGGCTGTTTAAACACTCTTTGTGGGTATGTTTTGGGGATCGTGCAATATCGACAGTGAGCAGCAGAGTTGCATATCGTGACCTAAGAATAAAAAAGATTTTATCGCACTTTAGATGAAGAACGCAGTTACAGTCTTTTTTATTCTTGAATCACGATAGGTCGAATTCTGTAGTTTCATATAAAGACTACCTGTAGAAATTTCATAAAAGCTAGTGATAATGGTTTGCAAATGTAAAATTAATTAGAAACGAAAATTAAAAACTAGCCAGCGACTAAATCTATACGAAGACAACCAATCACTAACAACGATTTGTTACTTTTTCACACATAAAACTAAAACGAAATAACGTGTCGAGGTAAACATAATTAAATCCGTGACGTAGAAATTGACGCATGAGACAGACTTAGATTTCTGACAGATAGTGAGATTTTCGCATGTTGTTTGATAAGATTATTGTTATACAATGTAGTAATATTTCGTCTTATTTTCACTATTATCAAATTATAATAAAGTAATATTAATAAAAGTTTGGTGTTGCTAGCAAGTAATGGCACCAGTTTCCCCAATTTGTGCAGATTTCATAACAAGTTTAATCAAGATGAATAATTAAATTTGTATTAGCGTACAGTCACGAAGTTAGGTCTTGTTTGGATACTGTTAAACTGATAAGAGAAAAACGTATTAACTCTTTGTATACATTTTTTTTTTTACATTTGAGGTCTATCATTATTTGCTGTCTGCCTCTCGTTCTGTCAATCAGTTCCGCTACCTTTCAACCCAACCACATGTTTATTTATTCCGTATCTTATAAGATTAGTACTATTGTCTAGCACTGCAGAGATTTAGCTATTTATTTGTCGTTATCACTTCAACTTTTCTTTAATTCATCTTTAATTTCGTTTGAAAAGATCGCAATTATTTTCCCTTCTTCTACATACAATCTTTAAATATTATAGCTTTTTTCATTTTCTTTCTTCTTCTTTTTCCACTCCCATTCTCTCTCTTTCCCATTCTTTCCTTTCTTTCTCTCTCTCTAGCTCTCCATATCTTTATCTCCCTCCCTTTTGCCCTTCTGTCTTTCTCTCCTTTTTGTATCCTTCTCTGCGTCCGCTCTTTCTCCCTCACACATCCTATCTCCCTATCTCTCTCTCTCTCTCTCTCTCTCTCTCTCTCTCTCTCTCTCTCTCTCTATCTCTCTATCTATCTATCTTTTATCTATCTATCTATCTATTTGCCTATCCATCTATCTCTCTCGTTTTTCTCTCCTTCTCCTCACCTTTTTATTATGCTTGTTTTTTTTTCGGTTCAGCGTTGTTTTTAACGCAATGCCGCAATTTATTAACATCTTTTTATTTATTTCTTTTTCATACAGACGGTCCGCAACGAGCGAACAGTAAGATCCATGTTAGTTAGTTAGTTAGTTAGTTAGTTAGTTAGTTAGTTAGTTAGTTAGTTAGTTAGTTAGTTAGTTAGTTAGTTAGTTAGTTAGTTAGTTAGTTAGTTAGTTAGTTAGTTAGTTAGTTAGTTAGTTAGTTAGTTAGTTAGTTAGTTAGTTAGTTAGTTAGTTAGTTAGTTAGTTAGTTAGTTAGTTAGTTAGTTAGTTAGTTAGTTAGTTAGTTAGTTAGTTAGTTAGTTAGTTAGTTAGTTAGTTAGTTAGTTAGTTAGTTAGTTAGTTAGTTAGTTAGTTAGTTAGTTAGTTAGTTAGTTAGTTAGTTAGTTAGTTAGTTAGTTAGTTAGTTAGTTAGTTAGTTAGTTAGTTAGTTAGTTAGTTAGTTAGTTAGTTAGTTAGTTAGTTAGTTAGTTAGTTAGTTAGTTAGTTAGTTAGTTAGTTAGTTAGTTAGTTAGTTAGTTAGTTAGTTAGTTAGTTAGTTAGTTAGTTAGTTAGTTAGTTAGTTAGTTAGTTAGTTAGTTAGTTAGTTAGTTAGTTAGTTAGTTAGTTAGTTAGTTAGTTAGTTAGTTAGTTAGTTAGTTAGTTAGTTAGTTAGTTAGTTAGTTAGTTAGTTAGTTAGTTAGTTAGTTAGTTAGTTAGTTAGATAGATAGATAGTTTGATAAATAGTTAGATAGATAGATAGTTAGATAGATAGTTAGATATATATATATATATATATATATATATTGATCTCTACATCCATTTTTTACCCCTAAATCAGTGATTTTTATTACAATACATGTAAACATTAAAACGTATTGTTTTTAGCCTCAAAAGTCGCAGAATAAATACCTCGATGGCTCTGATATTTACAATTTGACTATGCAACCTTTACACTACTAAATAATGTGGGTTTTCTGGAAAAATAAATGCGTGTGCATATAGATGAAAATATTGTTTTTAAATCTTTTACCTTGTACAGTCGTATATTTCAAACCATAATTATGCATATCAGAAACTGAAGCCTCTAACTATGAGATGTATAACAAAGTGCTAAAATAAGCCATACAACTGATAGGGTTAATTCCCTTGACACCATGAGATATCTCATTATACTTCTCTAAATTATATGCATTACGACATTTCTGGGCTTTGTAGATCGCCGCTTAGCCACTATACATATTCAAATAGGAAACATCGGAAAATATAAACATAGGACTAGGTATATATACATAGCATCATCACCCTACTATTTTAAGGGGATACGATAAATATAACATGTCTAAAAAAGATGTCGGCCGAGTAAACAAAAACAAGAAAATTGGATAATAATTATGATACTTTTGGAAGAACTATTTGATATTTGTAGGGCATCATTGTCCTGAAAGCTCAATGGGCTGAATCTTATTATTTCTAACTGTGGGAAGAAGTAAAAAGACACAGATCACTGCTACTAGGTTACCAATTATTGCAAAATACTTGTTTGTATTGTTTCAAAACACTGGTTTATATTATTGTTAAATACTGGTTTACACTATTGTTGTTAAATACTGGTTATATTATTCTTAAATACTGGTTTACAGTATTGTTGTTAAATACTGGTTATATTATTGTTAAATACTGGGTTACTACTGTTCTGAAATAATTAAAATACATGTAGAAATAATGTCACACAGCATTCAAAAGACCCACTGTCTTTCAAAACTCAACTTTTGTCTGAGTCTCACAATGTCACATCACGGAGATAATGATGTTTGCCTTGCAACGCTCTACACCTTGAGTTTTACGTGGGGGATTTCGTTAGCGCGCGATTGTCTTCTTTGGAGGTTTTGTTTGTTCTTGGCTAGTTTTTCACTGTAATTGAAATTTACAATCATTGTTAGTAACTGAGTTGCAGAAATAGTATTTCTTTGCGTTATATCCAAGGCGTCCAAAAATAGAATTCTAGATTTTAAAAGAAACTGAGAAAATAAAAAAAAATACAAAGGATAAATTATATTTGAACAAAAAAAAGAACACAAATGAAGTCTTAAAAACTAAGTACACACAAGAAAACGTTTTCAAAATATGACTACCTGTAAAAATTGCAAATAAGCTATTGGCATTGATTGCAAATGTAAATTAGAAACGAAAGAAAAAACTAGCCAACGGCTAAATCTCTACGAAAACAATCAATCAATCACTAACAATGATTTTTTTACGCATATAACTAAAACGATATAACGTGGCGCGGTAAACATAATTATCTCAGTGACGTAGCATTTGACGCATAAAACATACTTCGATTTTTGCATGTTGTTTGCTAAGATATTTGTCATAGTAATGGTTCGTCTTTTTTTCACTATTATTAAATTTAAGCAATATCAATACAAAAATTTGGTGTTGCTAGCACATAATGGCAGCAGTTCCTTCAATTTGTGCAAATTTCATAATAACATTTATGAATATGAATAATTAAATTTCATTAGCGTACAGTCACGAAGTTAGGTCTGGTTTGGATACTGTTGAACTGACAAGAGAAAAACGGTATTAACTCTTTGCAAATTTTGTTTTATACATTTTTCTCTCTTTCCTCTATATCTCCCTTTATCTTTTTCAAAATTCACCCTATCTCTCTCTCTCTCTCTCTCTCTCTCTCTCTGTCTCTCTCTCTCTCTCTCTGTCTCTCTCTTTCTCTCTCCCTTCACTATCTTTTCTCTTTGCCTCTGTCTTTCCCACCCCCTCTTTCTCTCTCTCCTTCTCTCTCTATCTATCTTTCCCCCTCTCTCTCTCTCTTTCTATCTCACTCTCTCTCTCTCTCTCTCTCTTTCTCTCTCTTTCTCCATATCTGTATTTCCCTTACTCTTCCCCTTTCTGCCTTTCTCTATTTTTTGTACCTTTGCCAACGTCCGCCGCTATTTCTTCGTCTCACATCTTCGAACTCACCCTCTATCTCTCTCTCATTCTGTCTATCTTTCTCTGCCACTCTTTCTTTATGTGTAACTCTCTCCATTCCCGACACAATCCATACTTCTTCAACCGGCGTATAAATCCTCCATTATTCAATGTCTGGAAAAAATCTTCCACATTCGCCGAATATCCCTTAAAAAAATTAAAAAAATATCCGCAGTTATCTTTCCATTCAAAGCCAGGAATTCTCTTGGTCTTTTTGTGAGATTTCTCTGTAATTTCTAGACTCCAGCAAAGAAGAAAAGACGAAATTGGTGATGCTTCACCCTTCAGTTCCCTCGATATGACTGTCCAAATCGAAAAACTTTGCTGCTTTCCCAGTTTTTATTTAGTCTGTCTCAGATAATTAAAACAAAAACTACTAAAAACAGTGACGCTCTTTTTGCTTGCGTTAATCGAAGGGGAGGGCAATGCGTTTAAAGAGTATGAAAAAATGACGTTTAGTAAAAAACAACAAACAAAAAGCAATTCAAATAACCTTGGGTTTTAGATACTTTTCGTTAAGATGCCAAACCTGTTTTCTTGTTCTGCAGATTTATTTGATTGTTTCGAACACCATGTAACCTTATCTAAAATGTTTCAGTATGAATTATGTATTTTGTCGTGTTGAGCTTTTTCTGTGTATTTTCTTTTTCAAATATTTACCTTTGGAAACGCCTACACTAAAGCTGATGCTATTGACTTTCCCCATCGATGAAGGGACGTTAATCAGCGGCTGAATCGACACTGAAGTGGGAGAGAGACAAACATTTCAGCGATTTTCCGTATCAGTCAGATTTATAGTTTTGCTGTGTGGAGGCTAAATCCAGGGGGGGGGGGGGGGTGAAAAAGAATAGAGCGGGGTTCTGATACCGAGACTGAGAGAGATAGTTTAGCTTTGTAGAGAAATAGAGAATATATAAATAGACAAATAGATACATTGACAAAGAGACAGACAGATACATGGATAGATAGATAGATAGATAGATAGATAGATAGATAGATAGACAGACAGACAGACAGACAGACAGACATACAGACAGTCAGTCAGACAGTCAGTCAGTCAGTCAGTCAGTTAGTCAGTCAGTCAGTCAGTCAGTTAGTTAGTTAGTTAGTTAGATAGTTAGTTAGTTAGTTAGTTAGTTAGT
>RQTK01001218.1:49106-71281 GCA_003991915.1 Elysia chlorotica | reverse complement strand
AGAACCCCCCCCCCCCCCCCCCCCCCCCCCCAACCTCTCTGTCTCTCTCTCCCTATCGCTCTCTATCTCTATTTTTCTTTCTCTATCCAGACTATTTTAGTGTTCTATGTAGTTTTTTCAATATAATTTTCTCTTTAGTACTTCTATTACGCTACAGACCAAAGTCAATTTAAATGAATACCTTTTGGCTTCACATCATTGAACGTGGAAGAATAAAATCGTGAGATAGATATTTTATGATTTTAATGAAAATTCAAGAACATCCTTACCTTAGTGAGATGTTTTTTATTTCCAGTAAATCCAAACACAGGGAAATGATTTTTATCTGCACGCGAAGTTAACAGGACACAACGTTAAACTGCGCTGAAATTAGAATTGAAACAACACAAATTTATATTGGTATTGCACGGAATTGTACGTTTTCGCATTTATAAGTTAAATGAAGCAACGTTTTAATATATAGTTATTTGCTATCTCTGGGTTTTCCCTTTCCTTTTATAGCAACCACTCTGTGAGAATCCATCTAGTGAACTTCAAAGAATGCACAAAATTAACCAACTCTATAAATAACTATCAAAGATTAATGTTGAAACAAAGCATTTACTAAAAACAAGCGATATTGAATTGAGAAAGCACACAACTAACCAACTTTATAAGTATCAAAAGGTTAATGTTGAAACAAAGCACTCATTAAAAACAAGTGGTATTAAATAGTGACCTCTAGTTCTCTATTTAGAAAACTCTAGTACTCTAGATAGAAAACTTTATAGGAAACTCTTGTGATGATGCAGACATAGTTATTATATTTTCTCACTGCGCGACGCATTTAGCTATTGTTTACAACTGCAATGACACTGTACTGTGGTACTGCTGCTAGTTATGGCCTGTGAAGTTTTGGTAGTGTGTCGTCGATGATGGTGAGTGATGAACTAGTTCAGTTTGACACGGCACTTAATTGGCGGTGTAGTATATATAGGACATCCAGAGAGGGTGAAAGAGAGAGAGAGAGAGAGAGAGAGAGAGAGAGAGAGAAAGAGAGACAGAGAGTGAGAGAGAGGACGGACAGATTGAGAGAGAGAGCTGAGAAGAGGGGCATCAAGGATACTTAATAAGCGACAGTTTAGGTGTAATTATGTGAGAGAGAATAAGAAAGAGAATGGGAGAAATAGACAGAGTGAGATAGAGAGATAAAGGAAATTCGACACATATAAAAGTTACTAGAACCAGAGAAAGAGAGAGAGAGAGACGTAGAGAGAGATAGACGAAGAGAGACGGAGTGTGGAAGAGAATAAACAGATTAGATATGGTAGAGTTACGTAAAAATGAGAGAGAGAGAAGAGAAGAGAGAGAGAGAGAGTAAAAGGAGAGAGAGAGAGAGAGAGAGAGAGAGAGAGAGAGAGAGAAAAGGAGAGAGGGACAGATAGACAGGCAGACAGAGAAAAAGATATATAAGAGAGAGAGAAAGAGAGATACAGTGGTGGAATACTGCTAAAGAGAGGTAGCGAAAGAGAGGTAGAGATACGGACTGTCATAGAAAGAGTGCAAAAGTTCCCCTTCTTCACATGAATTGGTTGAATAGACTCACTTAAGAACTGGCTTGGATTGGAGTGTGTGAGCAGATTAAACACCCTCTTGACTTCGTGCTAAATGGTTAAGTCTGAGCATAGATCTAGGTTCGAATCTAGTTGACCTAATTGCGCAACAGTTTTTGGTCTGCGTTTGAGTGCTTCTTTTGTTGTTGCTGACAATTATGATATTGTTATTATTAGCAAAAGACAAATACAAAGAAAACACATGCAAGTATAGGAGAAAGAGGTGCATAAAGAGTGAGACAGGCAAACAAACATACCGAAAGACAAGCGCACATGTAGACAAAGAGAAAGGTATCGACACAGAAATGGAAATAAAGAAAATGATTAGGCATGCAGAGAGTAAGAAAGAGAAAAAGAGAGAGAGGGGGGGGGGAAGAGAGAAAGAGTAAGAGAGATATGGAAAGAGACTGAGAGAGTAGGGAAGGCAAACAGCCAAACAATTTAGGCATGTTAAATGCGAGTTTATACATGTATCATCAATAGATTGACAAGTCACAACAACGCCACCTTACTTCACGTGTCTCTTTACAGCCAACGATGAAACACCAACAAGGCTTGCCAAAATAAGTAGACATGTAACAGGAGGTATCGGTGAAGGATTTGATGACAAGAAGTTATTCCAAGAAATGGCAGTCAGGAGACGATGGAAATTCCAGATCTAGATGAAGCATCTTTAATCAACTTATCTATACCGAAAAGATACTTTGTTCAAATTTATTGAGATGGAAAGAGAGAGGGAGAGAGAGAGGGAGATAAAGAGCGAAAGGGAAAAGACAGAGTGTATGTGCAGGGAAGAGACGGAGAGAGAGAGATTAGAGAGAACCAGATGAACATGGACTTATAGGAACAGAGACACAAAGAGCCAGACAGACACAGCGAGATCATAGAGACAATGAGAGCCTCAGAGATACAGGAAATACAGAGATAGAAAGCAAGAGAGAGAGATGGAGAGAGATACAGGAGATACAGAGAGAGAGGGTGAGAGAGAAGAAGAGAGAAACAAAGGGAGAGAGAGAGAGCGAGAGAAAGAGAGGGAGAGGGACAAAATATGGCTAGCCCACTAACACTATAACAATTACGACTGTAGCTGAATTAGCTGTGCCAGAACTCAACCAGTCATAATGACCGCATTAACATTATTTACTATGGCATGGAATGGAAACGATCACATTAATATTTAACATAGTTTCACAACCATTGCCTAAAGGACTTTATAGACAGTATCGCATCCGAGGATATTCTACATGCGTAATTAATGCGTTTTTTCATACAATGGTTTTTACTTTATTAGTATGGCATCATAATATGAATATTTTCTGTATTGTTCTAACCATTTGCTTGCCTAAGTTGCTACTTGTTAGGCCCTCAACAACCATGTCTATTATAGTTAGAGTTATTTTTAAGATACTAACATCTTTCTATTGTCACCAGCCTGCTGTTTTCGTTCTTTTCTTACAATGGGATGAGCTAACCAGAAGAAGAAGAAGAAGAAGAAGAAGAAGAAGAAGAAGAAGAAGAAGAAGGAGAAGGAGAAGGAGGAGGAGAAGGAGAAGGAGAAGGAGAAGGAGAAGGAGAAGGAGAAGAAAATTACATAATTACACTGATGAAAGCTAGAAGTTATTCCTTCTAATGCACCATAGTTTCAATATCCATGTCGTGTTGCACTATGTACTATGATAAGGTCTACTTGCTCTTTATGTCCCACCACTTCATGATCCCGTAACGTACCTAGTAAGTTATTTTTTGCTAGTAAAATCATCTGAATTTCCGTTACGAAAGGGTTAAGCGGTGAACTTTTTAGTCTGGTTATTTTCTTCTTTGGTTTATTTGACTTATCCCCTCATTCTGCCCCTTATGATAAGCTGTTCTCTCCAAAAAGCCACGGCCTATCTAGTCCGATTGTTTCATCTAATACAGTTGAGTTGAGTTGGTTTTAACGCCCAACACCAGCACTATATAATATATAGATTATGAGGGAAACTTTTCCTTATCTCCGCGTCTGAATAATTTCTTTTCTTATACCGCAAAGCTTTAACAAAGACAGGGCCTTAATTGTTTTCACAAAATTATGTTATATTCTGGACGGGACCCAAGATTGACGTCTGACAATTTACAACGGGACCCATCTAGTCTGGCTGTTCCATCCACGAATTTGGCGGTTTATTTCGTTCTTCAGTGCTACCTGGTCAAGACAATATGGGGTGTATTAATTTTGTAATGGGTTCTCAAAGGAAAACGCGAGGAACGGGTACCCACAGTAGTTCATTTTCGGCTCTTAGAATCTTTCTCCAGACCAGGGGAGGGCGAACTGGTGCTGGTCGTAGAGCTTTAATCGCCAAATCAGGACGTCCCCGGTTCAAAATCCACGATCGGTCTAAAATCTATTGGTCCGATGTTGCTCCTCTCATGTTGGCTCGGTGTCAGTATAATGTGACACTCTGAGACAGGAGTCATGGTATCATAGTATCTCCGCATTATCTTTGTGTGGCAGCACGTAAAATTATTAGGTGTAAGTCTTAGGAACCGTTAACAATATTTAATAAAGCCCTTATAGAGCTTAAGTTGGGTGCTAAGCAACATACAAACATACCTTCAGACCAAGAACACATTACACTAGGAGAGGACTTAGCTTTCTTTGACCAAAGGTATCTAGAGGCGATGGTAGGCGCTAGCGGTTGTATGTACAACATCACGGTAGCTTACAACAGGTCGTAGGCCTTCTTATTTATACACCTTAAGATGAGTCGTAAGCTTACCACAGCATTGTACTTATGAGCCTAGGTCCTATTCCTCTCATCTAAGGAAACGCCCTGTCTTTGTTGAAGCTTTGGGTATAAGAAAAGAAATTATTCAGACGCTGAGATAAGGAAATGTTTCCCCTCTAATCCAAGTTGCCTGAGCAGAATTTGGAAACAGGGCGTCTAATAGTTATTTTGGAATAATCTCTAAGTGATGTATGAGGAAATGGATTCCGGGTGTGTCCGTTGAGGGTTGTGTGTGTGTGTGTATGTGTGTGTGTGTACTTTGGATAGTTAGACTTGGATTGTGCATATACTCGGCCTAGGCCACAGACATTCGACCCCTGTTCAGAATTATGCATGTTTTATGGTCCTGTCTGTATGTATCTCAGTATGCAGGTCTGTCTGTCTTTTGCTATCTCACTCTTTCTTTTATTCTATTATTTCTCTCTCTCTCTCTCTCTCTCTCTCTCTCTTTCTCCCTCTCTCTATCTCTTTCTCACTTTCTCTCTATCTGCCTTTTTTCATCTTGGGATGAGGGACTCGCACAAATGGTAGAGCGATGGTCTCCAAATCGAGTTCGTAACCCACTGTGGCCAAAATTGTTTTGTTCGATTGTTTCCCCTCCTGGTTGGGTCGGTGTCAGGATTAGTACTCCCGCACTGTCGATGTCACAGCAACCCGTAAAATATATCTCAGACGATAGTCTTGGGGTCCATCCACAATAAGTATAGTCTTTATAGTGCTCACTTTGGACGCTAAGCAACAAGGATAAGTACATCTCTTCTCTCTCTCTCCCTCTCTCTCTCTCTCTCTCTCTCTCTCTCTCTTTCTTTCTTCCACTTTCTCTCTTTCTTTCTCACTTTTTCCCCACTGGCTTTCGCTCTTCCTATGTCTGTCTTGCTAATTGTTTTCACTCACTTTCTCTCGATCTCTCTCTGCCTCTTTGACTTCTTCTGTATGCTGTATCTCTCTCTCTCTCTCTCTCTCTCTCTCTCTCTCTTTCTCTTATACTCTTTCCTGCTCTCTCTTTCTAGACCAAAACAAAAAAGTTTTAAGTGATCAATAATTAAGCTTCAAAAACTCTCTTTATGTTTAGTCATATCGTACACACCACATCCACCATTCTGCGTCAGACTTATATAAGTTTTTCCCGATTTTTATCTTGTAGGTGCTGTAACACTCATGTAATAGTGCGAGCTCTTAGCACACCGCGAATTAATTTGTTAACTCATCTATAACATTAGCGTAGGTCTAATAACTGGAAAAGGGAACGAAATCAATAAGGTTTAATCATAATTACATTTGGTTTTGTTCTAGCAGTATTTTTAGGCAATTTTTGGAGTTTTGGTTTTCTTGGTTTATTTCGCAGCCTCTCGTCAGCAATGATCTCATAGTGGACAGGTCCAAAGTCTAATGTCTCACAGTTTTTTATGTGCTGTTTCAAAAAGACTTGGCAGGGATATCACTTTAAACTGACACCGACAAAACCAGTACATAAAAACGGCAGCCAGATTGAGAATCGAACCGGGGACCTCCAAACAGAAGCTGTGTGATTATTGTCTACCGTTAAGCTATCTCCTTTAAGATCATCTATCATTGGTGTCTTAATAAGACTCGACCCGCAAAAGAGAGTGTAACTGAAGTTACAGGCAATAAGGAGAAAAGTTTTAACAAATGACTTTAAATTTAACTTTAGTTTAAGGCTCCTATTACCCTGTAGAACATAGGAAACAAACAGAAATACTAATTTGAAGATTCTACAAGTCTTGCCTATTTCCTTCCCGGTAGCGATAAAATGGCCAGTAAAAAAACAAAGAAAAGTTAATTAGCTATAAGTTCTTCTTCTTTGAAGGTCAGTGGTGGAGAACTCTCTCTATATATTCCTAATTCTTTCTCTCTGCGTCTCTCTCTCTCTCTCTCTCTCTCTCTCTCTCTCTCTCTTTCTCGCTCTCTCTCTCTATCTTTCTATATATATCTCACTATCTCTGTGTCCTTCGATATATCTCTCAATCTGTGTATCTCTCTACCTCTCTCTATATCTATGTCTGTCAACATATCTTTCAATCTCTGTATCTCTCTATTTTCTTTTTTTTAGGGGGCGAACTGGCTCCGTTGGTCTTCAGATCAGAAAGTCCGCAGATCCCTCGACCCGCAGATTTATTTGTCCGGTATTCGTCCCCTGTAACTGGTTGGATCGGTGTCAGTATAATGTGATCAGCTGAGACAATAGCCCTGGTATCCCCGCCCTGTCTCGTGTGTGGCAGTACATAAAATTGTGAGACGTAAGTCTTGGGACCCGTCGCCGTACAGGACTCCCTAGAGGAACCTAGTAGACGTTAAACCCTATAGAGAACCTCTCTCTATCTTTTTACCAACTAACTGTTTATCTTCTCGAAACTTATTATTATTCCACGCTCTATCTGATGTAGCGGCCAAAAACAAACAGAAATTGTTTATTCATTATATTAGAATGAACGCATACAAGGCAACAGCTTGGATCTTCGATCAAATCGGCTACACAAAAGCTACCTACTTGCTACTATCTACATCTACATCTACATCAATTTCCATGTGTTCTTACCAACGTGCCTTATTAAAATAGGATAAAAATTAACTACGGTAGCTAAAAAGACATACTTTAATATGCCTGAAGGAGCAGATAAATAATTGGTTTCGGGTTTCGCCCATGTCTATTTGAGGCGATCGATATGAAAGTCAATAGTATTCTTTGTTTTTTTTTTCTTTCTTTATCTATTTATTCCTTTTTTTATTTACTCATTATTCAAGACGGGCAATTTTATTGTATTGACTGTTATCTTAGCTTACTAATTTCATTTAGTAAATGAGTGATGGAAGTAGGCGATATTCAGAAGCTGGATCTCTCTTTTAATTATTTTACATTTGCTCAGCTCGTATTATTAGTCAATTATAAAAACACACACGACCCGCCATCATTAATATAATGCGTCGGGCAACTTCGATACATGTAATCACCATTTCGGAAACTTACGATACATAGTAGTCGTGACTATTTAAAACCTTACGATTCATAGAATTCATTACTGTTTTAAAATAATTCCGATACATCGTAGTCATTACAATTGAGCCATAGGCATTAGATCGAATATTTTTTTATAAAGGTTACATTAAAATGGACTTATGTTGTTAATACATGTACGGAATAACCTTATGAGGATCTTAAAGGTTCTCTATAAAGCTCCACTCTCTCTCTCTCTCTCTCTCTCTCTCTCTCTCTCTCTCTCTCAGGGTTTAACGTCTCCTAGGTTCCCCCGGAGGGTCCCCTACGGCGAGGATCTCAAAGAGAAATCAAGAGATTATTTATTAAGATTTTGGCGTTAGTAGAATCCTGAAAGGTCTTTTTATTTTAACAAAGGAATAAAAGATTGTCGACTGAATAAAACAATAATTATTGTATTGAGTAGGTTTATGAGAAGAATTCGGAATGTTTTCATAGAAATGTGTGCAGGTTTAGCGAAAATTTGGCGTCATTCTCCGAATAGGAGTCCTGGGTGAACCTGATGTCTCACAGAGACTAAAGAGAGAGAGAGAGAGAGAGAGAGAGAGAGAGAGAGAGAGAGAGAGAGAGAAAGATAGAGAGAGAGAGAGATAGAGAGAGAGAGAGAGGAGAGAGAGAGAGAGAGAGAGAGAGAGAGAGAGAGAGAGAAGCAGGCAGAGAGACACACACAGACAGGCAGAACGACAGAGACAGAGAGACACACAGACAGGTAGAATGACAAAGACAGAGAGGCAGGCAGACAGGCAGAAAGCCAGAGACCGAACAACAAAGACAGAGAGCAAAAACTTGGCCTGACAGAGATTGTGATCAGGAAAAAATGTAACGATGCCAAAGGTAAAAATCTGAATGACAAGAGGAAAAAAAGTGACAACTTACGCCCTTGAAATGTCGAGACATCTTCAGCGAATGGCAGTGTATCATCGGATAAGGTAATCGAGTTAGCTCAGTCGGTTGAGAGTACGGCTTCTAATCATGAAATCATGAGTCAATAGCTCGAATCCAGATCAGGCCCAATAAGGCCTGATGGTTGATCGCACAGCCCTCTTTCAGGAGGTAGCGGGTTCAATGCTTCATCAGACCAGGTCGCCCTGTTCAATACTGGTGTTGTCTTTTTGTTGTAGAAGAGAAGCTCTCTTCTAGTTTAAAGTTCTCTAGGCTCCCAAGGAAGACCGATATGGCGACGTGTCCCAATACTAACGTCTGATCATTTTCGTGTTGTACACAAGAAATATTGTGGGGCTACCAGGATTCCTGACTTAGCCGGTCACATCCAACCTGACAAAGACCCAACCAATACACTAATATTTCATAACATATTGGGTTGGGTGCAATAATTATCATATATGTCATTGAGACAGAGGTATCTCAGCAAGGCAGGGGTTTGATCCTTAGAGAAAATTCATGACTAAATTTCTGCGTCTTTAGGCTTTTTTCGGAGAAACATTAGGTATGTGAAAACGAAGAAAAGAAGGCTGTTATGTCGAAATGATACAAAAATTGCAAAGATTGTAGACTACAAGACACACGCGTAAGAGTTTCGTGGTTTCATTCTCTGGTGTTCCCAAGTTATTTAACTATATCGACAACAGTCAACACGCCCCCCCCCCTCCCTTTCCCTCTTTAAACAGAACTTTGAAGGAATAGCTATGCATCTTCATTCTATATAAAAAAAGATATGTTAAGATAAGACAAGACTTTATTAATCCTTTTTGGGAAAATAGTACATATGGCAATTTGAAAAAAACAAAAAACACTGCTATAGTGTGGGGAGCAAAAATAATTTGTGGATAGAGATCTTAATCTCCAGATAATTTATAGTGCGTATGGAAACTCCTGTCCGTTTGCTCATTTTGTTTCCAATAACGGATTATGAGTAGACTCTATGTATGCTATTATGCCCAATTTAAACACTATTTAAAGGTATTTTGCCTTTTCTGCAAAATAAAAACGTCTATATTTTTAATCTCTTTAAACTTTGTTGCTTTGCAACTGTTTTCTCGACTCAATTTTTGTGGACTAATCTCGTAGTATGCGTATTTGCTGTCCGATCCAGGTTTACTGTCAGAAGACTCTAAAGTGATCATGCTCAATTACCTATATTTTTCTAAATCAAATTTCCGTTCAAAGAACGGGCTCTTAACTAGAGTAAAAAAAAAATTGGAACTGTTATTGCTTTACACAACAAGATCCCCTGCTAGGATCGTGCATATTATGGTTTACAAAGCTGAGTTGCATAATTATAGTGATAAAAATCTGTGTTTAACTCTCATTTCATAGTTTACGCAATCCCAGTTTTGTTTTTGTTTGTTATTGTTTTTTTTTGTTTGTTTTTTTATCATACTTCACAAATTCCCCGATGTTCATAGGATTAATATCATGGTTCCACTGCAATTAAATAATAATATACTGACAGGAGCGATCAATCTTGATTCTTTGTTAAGCATAATTGACCGTCATTTAAACGGTTTCGTGTCTTAAGTGATTATGGAAGCCTTCCGAAACCCGGCCTGGGCTATTGAAATAATTATAGCCTGCTTGTGAACCGTTAAAGTGATAATGAAAACAATAATAACAGTGATAACAAAATAATGATCGTAATAATAATAGTTATAATAATAATAATAAAAATAATAATAATAATAATAATAATTATAATAATAATAATAATAATAATAATAATAACTATCATTATCATTATTATAATAATAACCCATAGAATTATAATTTAACAATGATAATTATAATAATACTATTAGTAATATTAAATCCACAGAGCATTTTTCCTTTACTTAGCTCCCAGCGTTTTATCATTTTTATCAATCGCTAAACAATATAAACAGTGAAAATATTGACCCAATAATATGGTATTTATTGTACCACTCTAGCAGGGTTAAGATTACAATAATACTGAGAAAGTCTTCTCTACATACCAATCATTATAGTACCGTTTAAGCTCTGATTGTTTTTTCGTTCCCTAAGTTTCCCGCAAAATCTACGGAGAAAAAGACACTGGCTTATGCTCTTCTGTCGAGAGGTTCCGATGAGGATCGTATACGTGTCCCAAGACTAACGTCTGACATTTTTAAGTGCTGGCTCACACGAAATATGCGAGCATACCAGGATTCCTGTACCAGCCAGTCCTCCTGAGACCGGCCCAACCAACAATGTCTGGTTGGTCCGAATTATCGCCACCTTAGTTGCATAGTTCCCATATCTTACTTCTAAAATACTGTAAAGTCTTTCCATATCTTACTTCTAAAATATTATTAATCTTTAGTAGTTAAAAAATTGAGATATGGCATGGTACTCAGATGAATATAAATTATCCTAAAAGAACTTTAACCGTGACTGGTAGGTGAGTAGTGTAGCTTAGTTTTACACCTAATGTAACCATTCCTGTATTTTGGATGATGTTCTTAGCATAGTAAGGTCAAAATTCTACTCAGAAAGAACTCCTTGCACAGCCCATATCTTGACTTACTAAAATATATTGTAAACAATATGATATTGGGTAGGTAAGTTGAGTAACTTGTACCTGAACGTTTAACATCAGCCGCAGATGACTTTCAATGTTACATGCTGCCCTTTATGGACAGAACGGGAATACCAGCAGGACTCCTGGCTCAGCAGGTCACGTGATGCTGACACCGATTTAAACAGTAGGGGGCAACAATTAACAAATTATTTTTGACCGATCGCAGGTTTCGACCGGGAGACCCACTCTACCACTTAAGCAATTTCAGCCCCTGTTTGCTGCCGAGCAGGTAAATATAAAGCCCTCATTGTGCTCGATATTTATTATTTGGCTGACCCAACAGCCCCAACCTGGTGAAGGAATGACCCAGTTTTCGCCTAAGTGGTCTTGTTTGTTTATTATGGGGGCTGTGTTTATACCTAAGCAAGTCTCGATGTCTCTATGGTGGTGATTGAAGCGACTGTAAACAATGCTCAGGCGATAGGCGTCTTGTTTAAATCTTTCCTAATTATTGGGGATGTCAATGGCCAAGTGATTAGCGCGCTCGTCTGCTCTTGTCCTGGTAACCCCCTACCAGAAGCCTTGCGGTAATGGGGCCCCTAACAAAATGAAGACGGTTATATAAGGACTCTGCACAGGCGACCAATCATAGCTCTATTTAAGACCTAAGCTCGCAATGAGCGGTTACAAACCCTTTGGCCTAACGGACTTGAATACGTCAACCGTTAACGTTATGTGAATCGCAGCGTCTGTACTGTCTGGGTGGCAGCATGTAAAATTGTCAGATGTTTGTCCTGAGACCCGTTTACATGACAGCCGTACTGCTAACGCTGGGTGTTAAGAATCCAACTCAAACCAATCCTCTAGTCTTGGTACTGGAAGATGGTATCGTCCACTTCGATTTAGCTTGGTTTTAACTAGTTGGTTTCCTAACTTTCATCGTCAGAAAATGGACTATATCAGGGACAAGTTGCAAGACTGACGTCTGACAACTTATGTGCTGAAAACAGATAGAGAGCTGTGACACCAGGATTACTACCTTCGACGATTAACTAATCATTATACACTGACACTGATCCAACTAGGGAAATACATGAAGGTGTCTCGATAGGGGATCAAACCGGGGCTCACCTAAATAGATGTCGCGCGCTCTATCGTTATTTATCATCGGGCACCGGTGGCTCAGTTCGTTAGTTTTCTTGATTTATCAGCTTGAGTTGGGCAGTTCAAATCTCATTTGGTGCTGCAGTATTTGTGAAAGACATGGTGTCAGTAGTTCAGTCGGTAGTGTTGTTGACTGACGCGTAGAATGTCCGCTGTTCGAATATCGGCTACTTCAAGCCTGGCGATGGATTCGCTCTGGTCTTACGTATGGATGCGAGCTTTGTTTCATTGGCCATACGCTTTAATCACTAAAATACCTGACATTAAAAATATTGAAAAAAGAATTACGGGGCCAGAGAGCTTTATGCTTAGGATTTGGCCGGTCACATTATACTGACACCGACCCAACCAGCAGGGGAAAACGCAGACGCAGCAACGGGCTCGACTCTCAAACGCCATGCTACCTCGTATTTACTCTCTATGTGCCTGTTTCAATTTGTAGGCTAATTTAATGGACAATTATGGGAAAAAGTTATAAGTTGCTACAATAGTTGTAAAAAAATTAGTTAATGAGCTATTCAATACAAAACCTAGTAAATTGATATAAAGTAACGGTTTGAGTGACATGGGTGTTTACTTCGACATGAACTTGGTAAACAGTTTCTTACTGGTCTTTCCAAAACTATTGATCCTCTGACATTAATGGGGGCACCAAAAGCTCAGTCGGTATAGCTCTAGATAACGATCAAATGGTCCGGGGTGCGAATCTCGCCTTGTGCGATGTCAACTTTCCCCTGCCCACCTTTTTCGTATAGGATTCAGCGAGAAAATTTTGAAACGTAAAGCTAAACAGAAATTACTTCTTAACCGTTTGCAATATGAAATGTTAATGGACTGCGTTTAGTTTAAGTTTAAGTGTATTTTTGAAACAGATAGGTTATGTTAATATTTAAAGTCAGTCATAATTTAGCTTCGGGTTTCGAACTTTTAGTTTAAGACGCTGATGCTTCTGATTTAACAGGAAAGATTGGCAAGTTGTGTGCACTAAGAAACGATTTAAGTTAGCAAGAGCGAGAGAGAGATAGAGAGAGGGAGTAGAGAGAGGAAGGGATAAAGACAGGGGGACAGAGAGAGACATGGGGACATTGGGAGAGGTGGGGCAAAAAGAGATGGAGCAGAGAGAGAGAGAGAGAGAGAGAGACTTAAAAAAAATATGAGAAAACATTTCGCATCTCTGAGGGTTATTCACCTCATTAGACTTTCCGTGGTCTCTCAAGTTTACAGGAAAAACAAGACAGACATCGAGAGAGGAATGAATAGAGAGAGAGAGGGAGAGAGACAGTGGAAAATTGGGAGAGAGGAGACAAAAGGAGATGGGGCAGAGAGAGAGAGAGACCAACAGAGAGAGACAAAGAGAGAAAGAGAGGGTTAGAGAAAGAGATATTAAGAGGCGAAGAAAGGCAGAAAGTGGCACGGATAGAAAGAAAAAAAAAAAAGAGAGAGAGAGAGAGAGAGAGAGAGAGAGAGAGAGAGAGAGATAGGTGGAGAGATATAGAAAACGGGAATTTTTTTTTAGAAAAGAGCAAAAGAACGGAGATACACATCACAGAGAAAGGCACAAAAAATGAAAAACAGGATATAAATAGAGAGACAGAGAAAAAGAGAAAGTGATGTACAGGCAGGCAATGGAAACCAGGGCTGTTTCAAAGAGATATCCACGTCATTAGCCTTTTCACAGTGTCGCACGTTGGTAGGGAGGTGGGGGTGGGCGACAGTTTTGGGGACACTGGCATTTGATAGAGATAAACAGAGAGAGAGGGAGAGAGAGAGAGAGAGAGAGAGAGAGAGAGGGAGAGAGACAGACAGACAGACAGACAGACAGACAGGCAGACAGAGGGAGAAGGGGTAAGGGGGAGAATGGAAGAGAGAGATACAGAGAGACAATTAGAAGATAGAAAGACAGAGAGAGAGAGAGAGAGTGTGTTAGAGGCCTGAAAGAGAGAGGAAGGGGGGGGACAGTTGGAGAGAGGGAAAGAGAACAGCAGTAAAAGAAGAGTTAAAGAGAGTAAGAACTAGTGGGAGAGAGAGAGAGAGAAAGAGAGAGAGAATGCGATATAAAAGACAATAGAAAAAATATGCAAAAACAAAGCTATGGAACAAGTAAATGACTATTTTTCCAAAGAAATCATACTTCACTTTTGTAAAAAACAAAGAAAACAAAAAAACCTATTTTACTTTTAAACTGAAAAGGTATAAATTTTAAGTTCATATAGGTACTCTAAAACCACTATATGACAGACAGACAGACAGACAGAAACAGAAACAGAGAGTCAGAGATGCGGAGAGATTTGGAGAGAGATAGGAGGAAAGAATGGAAGAGAGTAGGAGAGATAGGAAGAGACAATGGGAGAGAGGGATAGAAGGAAGGGGCGGTAGAGATATTGGGTGAGCGATGGAGAGAAATCTGAGAAAAGATTAAGAAAAACGGAGGTACACAAAAAGACAAGAGAGAGGAACACAAATAGAGAGGCACAACTTTAGAGATGGAGATGCAGGTAACGAAACCCAGGCTTGTTGTTGGAGAGCCCTCTACATCATTAGTCTTTTCACAGACTGTCACGTTAGCAGGGGGAGGCGGAATTAGGGAGTCTGTCACATTGAGAGAGAGAGGTAGAGAGAGAGACAGAGAGAGAGAGAGGGGGGGGGAATAAAAAGAGATGGGGAGAAAGAGAGAGGGAAGGGGATTGGGAGAAGTGGTAAGGGGGAGAATGGAAGAGAGAGAGAGATACAGAGAGACAATTAGAAGATAGAAAGACAGAGAGAGAGAGTGTGTGTGTTAGAGGCCTGAAAGAGGAGTGTGTTAGAGGCCTGAAAGAGAGAGGAAGGGGGGGGACAGTTGGAGAGAGGGAAAGAGAACAGCAGTAAAAGAAGAGTTAAAGAGAGTAAGAACTAGTGGGAGAGAGAGAGAGAGAAAGAGAGAGAGAATGCGATATAAAAGACAATAGAAAAAATATGCAAAAACAAAGCTATGGAACAAGTAAATGACTATTTTTCCAAAGAAATCATACTTCACTTTTGTAAAAAACAAAGAAAACAAAAAAAACCTATTTTACTTTTAAACGGAAAAGGTATAAATTGTAAGTTCATATAGGTACTCTAAAACCACTATAAACAACCAGCTAACTTGGAAAACTCAATCAATAAACATTATGAAGAATAGGAACACATTTTTTAACGTTTTTTGTGTGAAATCTTAATAGATTACTCTTCTTCTCGTGGGATGGCCAAATTCAAAAAGCAAAGCAAACAATACGTAATGTTAAACAACCTAACTCGCCTACTGATATACATGCATAACCAAGTCCAAAGCCCCACAAGATCTAGGCGCACGAATCCTTTAAAATGCAACACAGAATGTTAAAGGAACTCTTTTACTTCCTTCTGTAAAATTGTTGTAAAATGTATATGCCATTTTTTTAGTCAAGAAAAAGAAAAAAAGGGTGTATACTTTTCTGTTCGTGAGTATGTATGCATGTGTGGGAGAGAAAGAGAGAGAGAGAGAGAGAGAGAGAGAGAGAGAGAGAGAGGGGGGGGAGGAATAAAAAGAGACAGAGGCAAACATACAGGCAGACAGCCACATACAAAGACAGAGGGAGGAAAAGAGATATGGAAAGAGAGAATGTGGAGAAACAGGTTATCGGGAAAAACTAGATGTTCACATTTTTCGTTGTGTACTTTTGAAAGGTACAAACGGGCTCAAGTCGCAGAGCGTGGGTCTCCCGATCAGGAGGTCCACGGTTCCATGTCATTTTGGTAAATGTTACTGCATAATCAAAAGTACTTGCTTTCAGAATGACATTAGAGAAAATTTGTCAACATTTAAATATTTCCTTCTTTATAGCTGTGCCCATCTATATCACTTTATAATTTGATTTATTTTAAATCTTTCAATCGGGTTCGCTATAACCATGCTATTATCTCCATTTCGTCCTTCCCGCAAACTCTTTCGCTTTTACCAATTTTGTGAATCACTTTACCGTCGTCTTTTTGTCGCTCACTCTCTCTCTCTTCCACATCCGCTTCGCCACACTCTCCCTCTTTCTAGCCACCTAATGTTGTGTCTATTTATAGAACTAACAATACATGATATATTAGTCTCTTATCTACCTTTCAAAGACATGTATGTGTCAAAACCAATGTATAAAGCAAAATGTATAACATCAGAAATTAACCACCCTCTTCATAGCGAATATGAAACATCACAAAGAAGTAACAGATAAAAAAAGGCCAGAACAGACATATATAAAACTCGTTTGTACCACCCTCCATCCGATTGCTACAAAATTGTTAAATTAAACGGATTTCTGTTTACAGTTTATATCTATTTTGGTAAATGCGTCAAGAGGTTTGGTCTCCTAATTAATAATTATGTGTGTCTGACAATGTATGATCTCAACAGTGTTACATCTCAATGCAAAATATTCACTTTATTATTATTTTTCTATCATTTATGGGTTGATGGTGTTGTATTGAATCACATGTAAATGTATGACTAACAAACATGGTAGAATAAAGGCTTATTTTACCTCACGGTCTACCCACTCATCCAGCTGAGTCTATTTATCTATCTATCTATCTATCTATCTATCTATCTATCTATCTATCTATCTATCTATCTATCTATCTATCTATCTTTCTTTCTGTTTTTATTTTTATGTATGCATGTATGTATGTTTGTATATGTGCGTATATTTGTATGTGGTGTGTTTGTGTGTGTATCTATGTAGATCAGTCACTTAATCAATAAATGTATCCATCCATCCATTCAATTATTTATTCATCTATCAAAATATCTTTCTGACAGTTTGATGTCATTCGAAACAATACAGCAGTTATAGATCGACCCTGATACTTTCTTCTTAATCTGGGTTTGCTACAGCTGTGATTAGAGCCAATATAATATCATATACATGTCCATTGGCTGACTACTCGTTATCACAGTT
Source organism: Elysia chlorotica (assembly GCA_003991915.1). Taxonomy (NCBI): domain Eukaryota; kingdom Metazoa; phylum Mollusca; class Gastropoda; family Plakobranchidae; genus Elysia; species Elysia chlorotica. The sequence goes on along the minus strand of RQTK01001218.1, from coordinate 54,329 downwards.
GTAAAACGGCCTATCGCATTTCTAAATTATTTAGGATATATAGTAATCAACAAAAAGAAAGGCCATTTTACAACCGAAGTGATGCACTGATTACCATCCAGACTATAGTTATCACACAATCGTTGTTTCTTATCTACAACTGAATATACAGTTGTATCAATCTTAATGTTAGCTTCTAGGCCTGCACCTGTTAGTGTTACAGTGGTATTTCAATTGACATTAAACTCTAGTGATCTACATTGTCTTGTTAAAAATGTTCTTAGATTTTAGTCTTGTAAGTTACAGAAAACTCACGTTTTGTCAGTAACACAATAACCTCAATTCTCACTAAAATTCGTCATGCTGTGACTTTAGATTCGCAAACAAAAATGGACAACAATCTAATACGAAATTGGGTGAGTCTATTTTTTACTTTCACTTAACCTGACTTCACTTGATATCCCTTAGTTAAGGTGACCGTTGGGCATCATCATCATCATCATCATCATCTGTTGTATGTCTATTTACGTATGTGTGTAAAGAGGTTTGGTCTCGTAATTAATAATTATGTATGTCTGGCATTGTATAATTTCAACAGTGTTACACCTCATTGTAGAATATTTACTTTATTATTTTTTGTGTATTAAATTATATTATTTGTGTGTTGATGTTGTGTCGAATCAAACATATATGTACGATTTAAAAAACTTCCCTATGGGATAATAAAGGCTTATCTTAACTTATCTTACCTCACGGTCTGCCCATTCATCTAGCTGAGTCTATCTATCTATCTATCTATCTATCTATCTATCTATCTATCTATCTATCTATCTATCTATCTATCTATCTATCTATCTATCTATCTATCTATCTATCTATATATATATCTATCTATCTATTTATCTATTTCGTTCACATAAGTATTGTATACCTGTTTAAATATATTTACCGCAATAAATGTACCCACCCCGCTAACTCTGATTTGAATAGCCATAAATCACTCCATACAAGTTTGTGCAATGTCTGATTTTCCCGCTGCACTAATTAATTACCATTTGCTGATAACAAAAGCATGATTGTTGCTTTTGTTTTTTCCGGAGTTGGTTGATATTTTCTCTAAACTTTAACACTCGTTCATGCTATCTTTAACGATTCTTCTCATTTTTTTTCAGCCATTTTTAGTTAGCGTAGATATCCTTTCCGTTGCCGTTTGGCATTTCTATTTCTCAAATACACGAATGAATAAAAAAATAACAATCTTTAGCTTTCTACCCAACAAAGCTTACTTTAAAAAATTAACCCTGTATGGAATCTTAGTATCAGCATATATTCGAACTTAGCACAGTTAACTGCGCTATCTGGCGCGCTATTTTACCAGCCCTCATATCTAAAATTTAAAAATGTACTATATTAGCTTTCCCAATCTCTTACGTTTTTTTATTGTTTTTTTTACAAATCTATATAATATTATACTCATTGTCCCTCTTTCTAATACATAAACATTGATCTATTTATCTTTGTTCACAGGTGTCCTCTGAGTTTTCTCTAATTTTGATCTCAATTATTTCAATTAGTAACCACATTTGCGTGGCTAGAAAAACAAAACGATTTTAAAATTAATATGGATTATAGAGACAATCAAGATATACAGGGGTGTAACTGTTCTAGGCTATAATTCTATCTTGAAAATAGATCTTTAAAAAGGAAGGAGAAAAGAATGTAAGTGTTACGAGAAAAGGTAAAACAATAACTGAGTTTTGTAATCTTGGTTGTAATATGGACAAAATCTTCTAAAGGTAAACGAAAAAACGGCCTTATTCGACTTTGTATTAGTACTGCAAACCTCTTAGTGATCAGGCAAGAGCTTTACCGACTGCGGAACTATCGTTAATAACAGTTTTAGGTAGGGCTTAGCAGTAGTTAGAAAAAAAGCAGTTTTCAATGTAAAACGCCAAAACATACTTGCGCTTTTGGGGTTTTGGGGGTGGGAAACTGTAGGCATTAGGGGCTGTAAGTACAACGTGGCGGTTGCTTATGGCTCGTCGTAAGTCTTCTTATTTTAACATTGTTGCGACTCGTCGTAAGCCTTCTTATTCTAATATTGTTGCGACTCGTCGTAAGCCTTCTTATTCTAATATTGTTGCGACTCGTCGTAAGCCTTCTATTCTAATATTGTTACGACTCGTCGTAAGCATTCTTATTCTTATATTGTTACGACTCGTCGTAAGCCTTCTTATTCTTATATTGTTACGACTCGTCGTAAGCCTTCTTATTCTTATATTGTTACGACTCGTCGTAAGCCTTCTTATTCTTATATTGTTACGACTCGTCGTAAGCCTTCTTATTCTAACATTGTTACGACTCGTCGTAAGCCTTCTTATTCTAATATTGTTGCGACTCGTCGTAAGCCTTTTTATACGTATATTGTTGCGACGAGTCGTTAGCGACTGCGACATTGTACTTACAGCTGTTGGAGTGATGCATTGGGTACAAAGGGACTTGCAGCTTATAGAGAATTATTATTGAGAAAACCTTAACTCTAAACGACTTCTTCTCGTAGAGTTTTAGAATGATGCATTGGTAAGCCTACATGATCACTTTTCCGCATTTAGAAAGCATTATTACGAAACTTTAGCTTTGTACAATTTTTTTTCTATTTTTAAAGAGGTCTGGGGTATGAAAGGTGTGCTCTAGGTAGATCCCGTAATAAAAATAAAATGTATATTGAAGCATCGTAGTACACTTACCTTTATCTATCTATCTATCTATCTATCTATCTATCTATCTATCTATCTATCTATCTATCTATCTATCTATTTATCTATATCGTTCACATAAGTATTGTATACCTCTTTAAACATATTTACCGTAATAAATGTACCCACCCCGCTAACCCTGATTTGAATAGCCATAAATCATTCCAAGCAAGTTTGTGCAATGTCTGATTTCCCCCACTGCACTAATTAATTACCATTTGCTGATAACAAAAGCGTGATTGTTGCTATTGTTTCTTCAGGAATCAGTTGATATTATTTTCTCTAAATTGTAACACTCGTTCATGCTACCTTTAATAATTCTTCTAAATTTTTTTCAGCCATTTATAGTTAGCGCAAATATCTTTTCCGCTGCCTTTTGGCATTTCGACTTCTCAAATACACGAATAAGTAAATAATAATCTTTAGCTTTCCACCCCACTAAGCTTACTTTAAAAAATTAATCCTGTATGGAGTCTTAGTATCAGCATATAATATTCGAACTTAGAACAGCTAACTGCGCTATCTGGCACGCTATTTTACCAGCCCTCATGCCTAAAGATTTAGAAATCTACTACATTAGCTTTTTCTCTATCTTATGCGTTCTTCTTTTTTTTTTTACATATAGTACATTATTATATATTTGTTGTCTTTTTAAGTGCCATAAAATGTCTCGCTTTCTATTACATAAAAATTGACACATTTATCTTTGTTCACAGGTTTCCTCTGCGTTTCCTCTAACTTTAATCTCAATTATTTCAATTAGTAACCACATTTGCGTGGCTAGAAAAACAAAACGATTTTAAAATGAATATGGATTATATAGACGATCAAGATATACAGGGGTGTAACTGTCCTAGGCTATAATTTTGTCTTGAAAATAGATCTTTAAAAGGTAGGAGAAAAAGAATGTAAGTGTAACGAGAAAGAAAGTAAAACAATAGATGAGTTTCGTAATCTTGGTTGTAAAATGTTCTATATTATTTCTGAAATGCTTTATTTTAGAGTATTTTAGAAATGATAAATATCTTGATCGTTTTACAACTAATGTGGTTTGTTCTTGAGCAATGCCGATACAAAAGAAAGTCGGCATACATGATTTTAAACACAACTTTAAAAAATCAATCAAATATTGAAAAATTACGACCTAAGGTTAGGAGCAATACTGATGGCATTAGAACAAAAGACGCCATATAGATCAGTCGCTAGAACTCTGAACTGATCAGCGCGTGCTCTTAAGTTCAAATCTCAGATGTTGATGGCACCCCCTCCCCCACCTTCTTCAGACTTTTTTCTGTAGGACAATTCTGGGAGGTAAAATTAGAAAGTGTGAAATAGTGAGATTTTTCACGGCGAATATTTTTTGTTTATGGCTTAAGATAATAAAGGCGGTTGCTACCTTCTTTAAACATTGTTCAAACTCTTCTAAAGGTAATGGAAAAAGGGGGCCTAATACGACTTTGTTTTAGTACTGCAAACCTCTTAGTGATCAGGCAAGAGCTTTAACCACTGAGCAACTAGCGCCAATAACTGTTTCAGGTAGGGCCTAGCAGTTGTCAGAAAAAAGAAATAGTTTTTAAGTTAAAACGACAGAAACGCACTTGCACTTTTGGGGTTTTGGAGCGGGGGAGGGGGGGGGGTTAGAACCGTAGGTGTTAGGGGCCGTAAAATGTCTGAGGTATGAAAGATGTGCTCTAGCTAAATCCCGTTATAAAAAATGTATATTGAAGCATTGTAGTACACTTACCTCAGAAGAAATATTTTAACTGTGTCCCCAAGAAATTTTGAAGTAAGAGTCTAAAGTCCGAATGTTTGGATCATGTAAAACATCTTCTTGTTTTCACTCAACAGAGATGTTTCATCAAGTATCCGACAAAGAACAAAACTTATTTGTAAAGTCTCAAAGTTTGCGTTACAAAATGTCAAAGAACAATAGTTTCTAGGAGACTGTCAATAATATAATCAAAAACTTTTCAGTAATTAATTAGTCATACAATGAATCATAATAACTATTACACTCACATATGAAAATATCATTATATTAATGGGATTCCGTCATGAGCCTACTCGATGGTACTACTTGCACATTATATAACCATCAATATGCTAGGCCTAGTTTATCGAATTTCAAATACAAAATCTATAAGCATCACACAGGCTTTGATCAGAAAAGAACAAGAGCATATCGTACCTTAATGAAACGAATTAATTAAAACGCAGTTGAGTATAAAAAACATGCAAGTAAAAAAAAATCGCGCACGCTAGATTTGATGTAGACCTAGAATCTAGATGATTTTAGGTTTGCGTCAGTCTAGATCTATACCGCTATATCTTGGTGAGAGGGTATGGAAATGATAGGGAGAGCCATACATTTTTCCGGTAGCCACTGCGAGGAAAACAGTTTCAGCCTCTCTCCCTCTCTAGCTAGCAAACAAGTCTCTAGATCTTCTAGAAGCTGCTTCTGCTACTTTCACTTCGCTAGCGGCTGCAA
>RQTK01001218.1:20210-40069 GCA_003991915.1 Elysia chlorotica | reverse complement strand
TAGATAGACAGATAGATACAATAGATAGATAGAAGGACAGATAAATGGATGGATACAGGGAGAGCGCTATATCTCTCACTTGCCTATCCCCCGATTCATTGGCACCAGATAACTCAATCTCAGGGTCACGAGATCAGTAATTGGTATTATCATGCCAAATGTTTCAGATCAAAACTTAGACCCACATCTGTGTTTCTGTCTTTTCTAAACATCTGCAATTTATAATGCACAATTCCTGAATCTGGATCATGCACTTGAAAAGATGAATTTCTACATCCGGAGCAGCCAGGTGAACCGAAATGAACCGAAAAACCAAACCAAAACAAACCGAGTTTGTGGTGAAACTGTTTGACATTCTATGATATAAACCGGTTGTGCGGATATTGCAATCTCATGCGGTTTGGTATAACGTTTAATATGCCTGTTAAAAAATTGTCATTTAATTGCTACAATAAACATAGAATATAAAAATTATCATTTTTCAAATGATTGAATTTCTTTTCGAGTTAGGAATGAGTCTATTTTTCAAGCGGGGTCGATAAAAAGTAAAACGGGCAAGCAATTTCTATACTTTTCTTTCCTGGTAAGAGATGATTTCTATTGGGGTTTTTTTTTGTCCTTGTTTTGTAAAATATTTTATAGTTTTAAATGTTGGAAGTACAACAAAAATTGTTTTGAGAATCCTCTACAAAAAAAAAGAGATTTTTTTTTTAAGTTGAGTAAGAAAGATAACTGTTATGATCCTAGTGTGAAAGCTCATGAAATACGAAAAAGTCAAAAAATGTTAAATTACTGCTAAAATTTACAGGTCAAAACATTGTTCTCCGAGGGTTTTTCCATTAGCCACACATGTTAGGAGGCACTGCTCGATTTAAAACATGTGTTTCGCTCACAATAAGGTAATTAAAATGATTCCATACAAAAACTGTCATAACGTGCTGTTCATTGTTCTAAGTTGTTATCGTGCTGGGTTAGGGTGATACTGAGCAAGGACACGAAAGGGTTAATGTTCAGTGAGGACACAGAAGGGTCAATGTTCGCATGGACTCAATCTTTGTTTTGTTCTATAAGCCAAACTACATGCGTTATTACTTGTCTTGTGAATTGGGGACGCGGTGGTCCAGGGGTAGAACATCGGCTTCCGACGCAAGAGGTTTCGAGTTCGAACCCTGGCGGATGCGTTCCCTACTGATTGGGTCGGTGGCAGTATAATGTCATCGGCTAAGACAGGAGTCATGGTATCCCCGCCCTGTCTCGTGTGTGTCAGCACATACAATTGTCAGACGTCTGTCTTGGGGCCCGTCCACAATTTAGTCTATATAGAGCTGATGTTAAAACCAACTCAACTCAACTCTTGTGGCTTATCTAGATCCACCCCATTCAGCGCCGACTATAATTAATGTTTTGCGCATAATAAGTTCACAGCGACATGGTGGTGCGCGTCATACAACAATGTTTTTATATTATCTATGGCTATTCATCAAAGTTTTTTCAACCTGAAGTAAAAATTAAACGTATTTGAGAGAGGCCATGGATATGTGATAGAAGAAGGGATAGAGAGAGGGGAAGTGATAGAGAGAGATATAAAGACATAACAAGGGGAGCGATGGAAAAGGATGGATAGAGAAAGGGGAGCGAGAGATGGACAGAGAGATAAATAGATAGATAGATAGGTATTCTCTTGTTTCTAGCCCACTGCCTCCACCTTTAATCGATATTTCGATTAACCACACATCCTTTTCGGGGTGTTATTTCAAAGTGGAAAGTCTGGTCCGCCTGTTTTCAGGTCACTTGTCCACTTTGTAGTTCCTACACTTGACGGGACGGTCCTTGTCTTGGCGTCCTGAGTCTTTAACATGAAAACGAACAAGATCTATTAATTATAGAAACAGAGCTGGATTTTTAGTATGCATAGATAAGCCGAGGCTTATCAGATAACTTGGCTAATGTTTTCAAAAAGCATCTACAGATCAGAGAGATAGATAGATAGATAGATAGATAGATAGATAGATAGATAGATAGATAGATAGATAGATACATGTAGATAGATAGATAGATAGATAGATAGATAGATAGATAGATAGATAGATAGATAGATAGATAGATAGATAGATAGATAGATAGATAGATAGATAGATAGATAGATAGATAGATAGATAGATAGATTGGTAGATAGATAATACAACTCAATCTCAGGGTCACGAGATCAGAAATTGGTATTATCATGCCAAATGTGTTAGATCAAAACTTAGACCCACATCTGTGTTTCTGTCTTTTCTAAACATCTGCAATTTATAATGCACAATTCCTGAATCTGGATCATGCACTTGAAAAGTCGAATTTCTACATCCGGAGCTGCCAGGTGAACCGAAATGAACCGAAAAACCAAACCAAAACAAACCGAGTTTGTGGTGAAACTGTTTGACACTTTATGATATAAACCGGTTGTGCGGATATTGCAATCTTATGCGGGTTGATGTAACTTTTAATATGCCTTTTAAAAAATTTGTCATTTTATTGCTAAATAAACATACAGTATATTATATTTCAAAAGATTTAATTTTTTTTTCCGAGTTAGGAATGAGTCTATTTTTCAACCGGGGTAGACAAAAATGTAGAACCGGCAAGCAATTTCTTTACTTTTCTTTCCTGGTTAGAGATGATTTTTATGGGGGGGGTTTTGTTTGGTAAAATATTTTATAGTCTTAAATGTCGGGCAGCTTAAAAAGAAGATTTTTTTTTTACAATGTACAATATACCTAAATATTTCAGGAGAAAATGTCAAACTTGCTTTCTGAAAAATTGGTTGTTTTTTAAAGGGTTTTTTTCGTATAAGGTATTCATTGATCAAACTAAACATATTAAAAAATTTAAGGATATATAAGCTCAGATTTTTAATGCCGCTTTTTAATATTATTAAACATGGATTACATAAACAAATTGCTTACACCCTCGACCAAGAACAATACATCAAGCTCTTATGTATACATAAATTCTCCCTTAAAATCATTGTGCTAAAAGATCTGTGAGCCTACTTTACATTGAATGCATTTGTATCATCCCCATTATTAATGTAAATGCAGTTATTGATTTACTTGTTGACTGATGGTAATATCTTTAAATGTTTAAAGTTAAAAAGAATGTTTAAAACCTGCTTGAATTTTTGGGTTATGAAGTTTTGGAAGAATGTTTTAAATAGTCAAACCCCCATTCCAATTGAATATCTCCATCCGGTCCACCATATCTTTCTGTCTCTATTTATTTGCCTGAATGTTTGTGTCTCTTTATCTGTCTGTTTGACTATTCGTTCTCTCTCTCTGTCTTTCGTCTCTCTGTCTCTCTCTGTCTCTCTCTCTCTCTCTCTCTCTCTCTCTCTCTCTCTCTCTCTCTCTCTCTCTTTTTTTTAACTATTTGTTTAGGGTGGGGTTTTTTTTGTCGGAAAATTTGATAAAGCTCTTGATAACGGTAAAGATGGAAATGATGATGATGAAATATGACTTTCTTGAATTATTAGGAGCCCGAGTGGATCAGTCGGTAGTGCTATGGACACACACACAGAAGGTCCGAGGTTCGAAGCTCAGCTTGTGTCCCGTGAACTCCTTACTTGAATTTTTCGGAAACTAGGAGCATGATCTGAAAATAATTCAAAGATTTTCTGTTATTTCGGATTGCGTTGAAATGCTCAATTTGTCAACTTAATTTGACAATTTCGTGGCTCATTTCTAAAAACAAATCTGGATGTGATGTAAACTTTTAGGGTTTTACTTTTTAAAGATTAGATAGAACGTCATACAGGTGAGGTGACAAAGTGTTGCCCAGGTTTTGTAAAATATATTTTCTTTCCTAGTTTAAGTTTCCCAAGTTCCCAAGATATAAGTTTCCTCTTAGTCTAGAGATCCGAAGACGTATACAAAAGTAGAATGGTGTGACATGCTGAGACACAAACACAGATTGGGGATACGTCTACCAGGAATTTTGCCTCAGTCAGTCGTCATAGTATGTTGACATCGACCCAACCAGTAGGCAAAACGACGGCTCGGGCGGGGATCGAACCCAGAACCTCACGATTAAAAACCGCGCACTGAACCGTTTATCCACCCCGTCCCAATTCCAAGGTATTGTTCGAGGACTAGGGGTGATACCTGCAAAGAGGAAACAGAACTGATCTAGACGCTTGGGTTTGTGTTTACATAGCGTCAAAATTCATTTATATACATAGGATATGTAAGGGCGAATCCCAAAACGAACACTGAGAATTTTAAGCGTTGTCTCTCAGCCAGTTACGTTATATTGACAACGACGCAAACAGTAGGGAACGAAATAATGCATGATGAGCCGATCGCGAGTTTCGAACAGGGGACCTCCTGATTAAGAAACGAACGCTCTACGATTTGCGCCAGTTCGCGCTCTTAACAATGGACAAATTTATATTATTTCAAATCGTGGGTTTCGAACCAAGGACCACTTCCACCACACTGAGAGACTAACGCTCTACCATTTTCCCCAGTTCCTGCCCAACCCTACCCCTCCCGCTGCTTCAGACGTCTAACTAAGGCATCTACATGCATTTACAAGGTAATTCAGACACTAAATCTGTTTCATCTAGTCACTAACTTGGACGGGTGCATCTCTCTGGGTGTGTAATACCTGGATGATCAATTGTTTGTTTTGTGGGCACACCAGGCTGCATGATTCACAGGCCCGCTATGTGTGTGCTCCGGAATGTATGCCCAGGATCCAGGCGTTAGAATTATTTTAATTGATTGGAAAGAGGGATTATAGAACATAGTTTTGATTATGTAAACTTAAGGGAGTGAGAGAGGGATTTACTTCGAGAGCATGCAAAATGAAAATAAGAAGATTGGAGATGATCATTGAGGAAAAATTTGAAATAGGATAAAAGTGCGAAAGGAGAGACAGGGAGAGAGAGAGAGAGAGAGGGGGGAGTAGACAGATACACAGACAAAGACGAGCAAAAAGAAAGTGAGAGAGAGAGAGAGAGAGAGCGAGCAAAAAGAAAGTGAGAGAGATAGAGTTAGAGAGTGAGAAAGAGAGAGAGATAAAGACAGAGGAACAGATAGAGACAAGAAAAAGAAGGGAGATAGAGATAGAGAGAGAGAGAGAGAAGAGTGGGGGGGAGTGCGGAGCGAGAAGGAAGAAGAAGTGGGGGACATTGAGAGATACAGAGGTTTGCTAAGCGTTTCCTCCTGAATGTATGCACAGGCTGAAGCTATTAGAATTTTTTAATTGATTGAAAGGGGAAACTATAGAACACAGGTTTGATTGTTTAAACTGTAGGAGTCAAGGAGGGGTTGGCTTTGAAAAATAAACTTAACACGATTAAAAACATTGAAGATGATTAGCGAGGAAAACAGTGGGTCAATTGGAATAGGAGGAAAAAACAGAAGGAGAGAGAGAGAAACAGAGAGAAAGACAGACCGACAGACAGACAGAAAGACAGACAAACAATAAGACGGACAAAGACAAAGTCAGACAAATAGAAAGACAGAGACACAGAGAGTGAGAGAAAGACAGACAAACCTGCAGACAGAGACAGATGCATAAAAAGAGAGAGATAGAGAGATAGAGATAGACAGAGAGACAGAGGAAAAGAGACTGATAGTGAATGTAAATGACACACCCACAAGTTTGCTATGCGTTTGTTGCGAAATGTGTGCACTCACTTTGACGCGATAACAAGAGTTATTCGAATTGATTGCAAAGGTGATGGTACGGAAAACCTCACAACAATGTAATGTTTTTGCGTGCATTTTAGCTGTGTCCAAACAGGGGTAAACGCATTGTGGATTCAACGCAGAATCACTAAGACAAAAGGCTAGAAAGAAACAAAGGTGATTTTAGGTAGGCATGAGAAGAAGAGGGTGAGGGTGAGCTAGAGAAAGAGGAAAAGAGTAAGATATAGATCTATACAGACAGATAGAAGCACAAAAGATGTGGGAGAGAGAGAGGAAGAGAGAGGGAGAGAGAGATAAGGAGATAGAGGGAGAGAGAAGGGGTGACAGAGGAAGAGTAAGAGGGGTAGGGAGAGGCAGAGAGAGGGTGAGAGAGAAAGAGAGAGAGAAAGAGAGAGGGTGAGAGAGAGGGAAAGAGACAAAGACAGACAGCCGAACACAGAAACAGAGACATAGATACTGAGAAAGAGTAGAACGAGATAAATAGGGAAAAATAAAGAGGGATAGACATACATGCAGACAGACATACATGCAGACAGACTTACAGACAGACATACGGATAGATTAATAAAAGCAAAGGGAGAAAAAGAGTCAGAGACAGGCAGACAAAAACGAGACATAAATCAAGGGACATAAATTGGTTGGGTAAGCCTATGCACAAACCTGTATGTTAAAAACAAATAATTTGTTGTTCTAATTGATTAGAAGTCAGTTATTAAAAAACAGTATTAGCTTTATGTATGTGTATGTGTGTGTGTGTGAGTGTGTGTGAGTGGGTGTGAGTGGGTGTGAGTGTATTTTAAAAGTGGTAGAGACGGTGAGAGTATTTTGCCAACGGTTAAACACACACAAGCGAACAAAACATAGGACAATAGAACGATTATTTGAGAAATAGGTCGAAAGAGATAGACACACTTGAGTACAGTTACATAGACAGACGGACTAACTCACGGATTAAAAGACAAACAAATGGAGAGAGAGAGAGAGAGAGAGAGAGAGAGAGAGAGAGAGACATCTATATAAAATTACATATAAAGCAAACTAATGCGAGACTAGGAGTAATATAGAGACAGCCATACAGAACAAAACAGGAGATGGGAAGTAAAGTGGGGAAAATCAAGGTTGGGAAAAATTTAAAGAAAGAAATAGAGATAAAGACATCGGCAATATCTTCATCTCTAATCAATTTACCCATATCCTCGTGTTCATAATTGTTTTACGTATAGAACAATTTTTTTTCAGAGTTTTCAATCTAAGTTTCAAGACATGCCGGAAAACGGGGGAAAATAAAAAAGAGGGGGGGGGGGTATTTAAAAATGGACCTACGGATTAAGATATACAGCTATATAAAATCGGTAGAACATTTAGAAATACGACAAACACTTAGGACTTAACGAAATTACACGGAAATGATTTAATTTTTATTAGAAAAATGAAGGAGTGAAGAAACTGATGGAGGACGAAAGATAAAGAAACATGTGAGGAGAGGGGGGGTTGAGAGATAGAAGATGGCTGGGGGGCGAGAAAAAAATGAAGGTTTACGAAAAAAAAAATTTTACGAATGGAGACGGAGATAAAAGATATCGACAGAAGGTGAGGTGAAAGACATGGAGACAGAGACAGAGACAGAGACAGAAGGGGCATTGAGATAAGGTAGACCAGAATAAAAGATAAAATAGACAGATTTAAAGTTAATAAATTATGGCGGCAAAGAAGAGGGAGAGAGGTAGAGAGAGAGAGAGAGAGAGAGAGAGAGAGAGAGAGAGAGAAAGAGAAACTGAGACATACAGAGAGACAAACAGAGAGAAATAGAGAGATAAAAAGAAATATTTACAGGAGAGAGTAAAAAAATTCTGGAAAAGTAGCTTTAAAAAAGTGACTTACCTGTACCTAGGTAGGCCTAATCGTGCGACCAGCTTAACTTAACACTAATTTGAACCACTACGCAACCTCCGTATAGTGCTGCCATTGTTTGCACACTGAGTACAGAAAATGGTGCGGTACAAAAACAGCGTTGTAAGAGTAATAGATTTTATTGAGCTTAACGATTTCCTTGTTAAGTACATACGGTTTTTCACATGCATATTACTCTCTCGCTCTCCATCTCTTTCGGTCTCTCTCTTTCTCTCGCTCTCTCAACTCTCTCTGTATAATTATATCCTTGCTGCACCAGTCTGTACAACTTAAATGATAAATTGGCGGAAATTTTTTTCCATGTTTCCTTTATGGTGTCATTTTAAAACTGTGTAGATTCGATCCAAACTCAACTGTGGTCAATTTTGGCTCTACTTGGTGTTCGAAATAGAAAGCCTTCAGACCTCTATACTTACCTAGTTCTTAAAAACGTTACGATTACTCAACAGTAGTATAATGTCGATAAACGTTTTCGCTCTGCTCATTTTTGTTTTGTTTGGTTTTGTTTTTGCTTTTAGTAACTTTTTTGTGGTTGACTTGTGTTTGCTTTTTGATACTTCTTCCTGATCCATCGATTAAAAGTTCTCAAGAATTTTTAGCAGTAAAGAAGTAGGTGAAAGAAAGAGAAAAAAAGATGAAACGAGAGAGAGAAAAGAGAGAGAGAGAGAGAGAGAGAGAGAGAGAGAGAGAGAGAACGGAGAGACTGTGAAAAAAGGGGGAAACGAAAAAGAGGGATAGAAGGAGATATAAAAAGTAATTGTGTGTGCAAAAAAGGGAGTTTTAGAATACAAAAGCAATACTTTGGAAACTAATAGTTTATCGAACGTTTTATCTCAGAAAGATTACACCCTAATCGCTCTATATCAGCACAAGGGAAGCAATCTATCTGTCATAAGAATATTTTGGCCTACCCATCTTCCATCAAGAAATCTTGGGTCATCTCTCCAATTTTTTCACAATCTCCTCCAACACAGAGCTAAGCTAGAATGAGTATTCTATTGATCCTATAGGAAAACTAAGATATTATCCAGCCTGGGAGTTTTAAACATGGTAGGATTCTGTCATTGTTTGCCTCAGTTGTGGAAGAGATGGAAACATTGCCATGATTTGTAATGTTTTTAATTGATACATGACACATTACAACTGGTTAGACGCATTTTTAGAGAGAGAGAGAGAGAGAGAGAGAGAGAGAGAGAGAGAGAGAGACAGACAGACAGACAGAGACAGAGAGAAGGGGGGAAGCAGGGAGAAATAGAGAGGGAGATAGGGGGTGGGTGAGAGAGGGATAACAATAAATGAGAAAAAAAGACAGAACAAAAGAAAGGGTGAATAAGATATCTATATAGAAAGATAGAAAGATGGAAAGAACTCTCTTGATTTGCAGGAAGAAAGCAGTTAAAAAGACATGGAAAAATCTATATTTAAAAAACACGACAAGTTGTATATGTGATTGGAAAGAGAGCAAGAGATTAAAAAAGATCACAACAATACATTCAACCCTACCCCTTCCTTATCGGGTGTTTTATTTCACGCGGATTATCTCTCTTGACGCACTAGCTCTAGATCTCCACAAGGGAAGCAATCAATCTGTCATAAGGAGGTTTTGGTCCACCCATCGTCCATCTAGAAATCCTGGGCCATCTCCCCAATTTCTTCGCAATCTCCACCAACACAGAGCGAAACTAGAATGATTCTTTTATTGATTCTCAAGGAGCATCAATATATCATCCAACTTGGAAGTTTAAACATGGTCGAATTCAGTCTGCTTTTTATTTAAGTATGATTATAGAATGGCCTATTTCAATTTTTAAATATTTAAGATTCATAGTATATAGGAATTTACGCATTTTTATATCTGATTGGGGGCGTCGTTTTATGTTCTGTTTTTGTGTGTGTTATGTTTAGATTGTTTTGTTTTTTTGCTTTTAGTAACTTTCTTGTATGAAAGTTATATTGTAGTTTTTAGAGTCATAAGGATTGGCTTATTGCTTTGTCTTCACATGTTTCCAGTTTCGAAGCTGTTAAGGACAGAGCATTTAAGGGAGAAAAAAAGAACAGAAATATATAGACACAGTCAATCTTTCATAAGAAGGATTTGGCTCAACCAACTTATGTCAATGAACCCTGGGCCACCTCTTTAATGTCTTCACCTTTACCAGCATGGAGCTGGGCTAAAACGATTATTCTATTGATCTTTAAGAAGCATCAATATAATTATCATCAAGTTTTGGGGTTTTAAACCTGTTCGTGTTCACTCATTCTTTACCTTTGTAATGTTGTTGAATAGTTTAGCTTATTTCGATTGTAAAATTTGTAAGGTTTGTAGTATTTTATAATGGGACAGGGACTATATAGCTTGACGCATTTTTTGGTTTTGTGTTGAGTTTTTTGTTTGTTTGTTAGAATGTTGTTTGTGTATTTTTACATGAAAGGAAAAATGGGGAATGTTTTGCCAATTTTAATCGCCACAGCCTTGAGGAAAATTTTTCAATCTGACAACTTAAATTTTTATTTATTACTTTTATCCTTATCCGTTCTGGGTTAACTTTTTTTTCCTCCCTGCCTTTGTTTCCATTTTTCTTTTCTTTTGATTATTTTTTTTAAATCATCTTTCCTTTGCTCAGCATTGTCTTATATAAAAACAGAATATAAGACTGTAAGCAATTATCGCGCTATAGGAACTTTTTTTTTAGACCAAAGACATGTTAAAACAGGAGAGAGCTTGTACTTACACTTCGGTTAAATACTATACTGAGTTCACTTTTACGATTTTAAGGCAATAATATGGAATGCACTGCTTCCTGGAGCACTAAGGTCTTTGACTCACATGCACTCATATTATAACAGTGTAATAATTTATACTCAAATCATTATACCCATATTATTTATGCTCGGAAACATTTTCAGACACAAATCTTAGGACCCATCCACGCGAAAATCTCTGTATTGGCAATGGACCTCAAGGTTAAAACAGCAACCAACAGCCTGCATTATATGTTTACCAAACGGTTCTATCTTTCCAAACAACCATTTATTTTTACGACATCAAATTCGATGTGAAACTCACGGATCTCTGGAGATCCAACCAGTGTATCTGTGACGTCACATTCCGGCAAATGCCGAGTGATGTATGGGGCTGGGGGCGCTACAGTGTGGCAAGGGAAGATAATTCAATAAAGCTTTTCCTCGGCTGCCTTCTAAGGGGAGTTAACCAACTGGCAGTTTGCGTGATAGCAACTCGACCGACTGAGATTTTTCCGCGGTTCTTCGTTTCCGTTAGTGTGTGCGAATGTTTTGCTTGCTAAAGGTTTTATTTCCAGCGTGTTCTCTGTACCTATCTTCCTATTTTTCTTGATTCTTCTTTATAAAACTTAATGTCTGTCTATATGTCTCTCTGACGTTATCTATGCCTTTCTCTATATCTCTCACCCTTCATTTACCTATAATATTCTGTTGAAGTTTTTCTCTTTTTTTAAGGCTCGCTCTACCTCTCTCTCTCTCTCTCTCTCTCTCTCTCTCTCTCTCTCTCTCTGTCTCTCTCTCTCTCTCTCTCTCTCTCTCTCTCTCTCTCTCTCTCTCTCTCTCTCTCTTTATCTCTCCCTCACTCTCTCTTTCTCTCTCCCCCTCTCTTCGTATTTGTCTCATTTTCCCCCCTCCTCTCTGATCATTTAGCCTAAGGTCTGCCTACCAACCACGTGTCGATTCACCTACCTCTGATTTTTCTGCATTTTTCCTTCTCAAAATCAAATATCCACTCTTCCCTTATTCTCACCGATCCCCCTCTTGAATCCTGTTATAGTGCATGCAACAATACTCCTTCAGGGAAAACGCTGAAATCGAATAATTGGCAAGGCACACCAAATTAAACAAAAGTTGAAATCCTCATTACTGTGCACATCGCATTTTGCCATGGCAAGATTCCCAGATCAATTTAATTATCTTTTTTTCCCCGTCACAATTAATTCTAAGTGAGATTTTTAAAAATAAGAACTCTTTAATTTTAGTTTTATGCCCTCAAAAGTTCTTTAAAGGATCCTAACATTTCATAAGACGGTGGCTCTCTGCCAAAACACGAGTTCAGGTTCGAACTTCGGACCCCCTACTGATCAATCCAATGCTTTACTGGCTGGACTATCCAGCGTACACATACATGAAGACCACAGTGAACAACCAGACATGTCATATTTGACAACTTAAGTTTCAAAACTCTCTCTATTAATCCGTTTCTGCAGTATCTACCTACAAAATGTATTGTTTAAAAGTGGTTTTTGAATTTAATAACTTTTGGAGATGCAAAAAAAAGATCTGCTTCGTAGGCAAAGGTGGATAGCTAAATTTATCAAAAATTGTGACATCTGGTTTTTCTATCGCGGCCTTCACATGTATATTAATTTTTAAAGAACATTTTTTTCATACATTCAATGAGCCAACACATTAATTTTTATCTCGGCTGTATAATAACTCATTTCTAAAATACTCTAAATCTTTCATATGTTAGTAGCGACATAGGACAAACAAAAATAGAATAACAAAAAGATGAAAAGAAGCTGTGTTCTTTTGAATTAAAATACCTACAGAAAAAAACTAAGAGTTCAATGGACAGGACTAAGACGAAATGACGACATACTTAAAGAATTTGGGGTCAAACCAAAATAGGCTTTTGCGAACCATCAAAGAAAGAAGACTGAAATACTTTGGGCACCCACAAAGACACTACAGTACAAGAAGACCTACAAAAAGGTAGATGAATGACATCAGCGACTGGCTAAAAAAGGAGGTCTAGCGACGCCAGAAGGATTGCTCAAGACGGAGAGTTCTTCATGGAGATTGTCCGGGAAGTTACGTCAGACATTACCGACAAATCAGGGAGAAATATGTAAGGATACACAACCTAGCTTTTGATTCGTTTCATATTGAAACATAGGTCAAAAAATAAAAGTGACCCGTCGCCTTTTTTCCTGAGCAGTCTTCCTGATTTGTGGAGGACGCGGTGGTCCAGGGTAGAACATCGGCTTCCGACGCAAAAGGTCCCGAGTTCGAATCCTGGCGGTTGCGTTCCCTACTGGTTGGGTCTGTGTCAGTATAATGTGACCGGCTGAGACAGGAGTCATGGTATCCTCGCCCTGTCTCGTGTGTGGCAGCACATAAAATTGTCAAACGTCCGTCTGGGGCTCGTCCACAATATAGCCTATATAGTGTTGATGTTGGACGTTAAACCCACTCAAGTCAAAACAACTTCCTGATGTGTCCCTAGGAGTATCCACCATGAAGAACGTCACATATCCGCCTCCAGACCCCTCCTCCAATGAAAGCTTTTAATGGGGTAATGTTAATCGCTACTTAGGTTCTAATCCGCACCATAGCTTTGCCATTCCTGTGCCTTTGGGGGCGCGGTGGTCCAGGGGTAGAACATCGGCTTCCGACGCAAAAGGTCCCGAGTTCGAATCCTGGCGGTTGCGTTCCCTACTGGTTGGGTCGGTGTCAGTATAATGTGACCGGCTGAGACAGGAGTCATGGTATCCCCGCCCTGTCTCGTGTGTGGCAGCACATAAAATTGTCAGACGTCAGTCTTGGGGCCCGTCCACAATATAGCCTATATAGTGTTGATGTTGGACGTAAAACCAGCTCAAGTCAAAACAACTTCCTGATGTGTCCCTAGGAGTATCCACCATGAAGAACGTCACATATCCGCCTCCAGACCCCTCCTCCAATGAAAGCTTTTAATGGGGTAATGTTAATCGCTACTTAGGTTCTAATCCGCACCATAGCTTTGCCATTCCTGTGCTTTTGGGGGCGCGGTGGCCCAGGGGTAGAACATCGGCTTCCGACGCAGAAGGTCTCGAGTTCGAATCCTGGCTGTTTCGTTCCCTACTAGTTGGGTTGGTGTCAGTATAATGTGACCGGCTGAGACAGGAGTCATGGTATCCCCGCCCTGTCTCGTGTGTGGCAGCACATAAAATTGTCAGACGTTCGTGTTGGGACCTGTCCACAATATAGCCTATATAGTGCTGCTGTTGGACGTTAAACCAGCCCAACCAACCAAGCAAGCTATATGTTTCAGATCCTGTAAAGCAGTGGGTAAACGTTTTACACTGATACCACATCTATAGCCTCTCTCATTAGAAGCCTTGTAATAACCGGCCATGTAGCGACTACGAAAACGATAGATACGGGCGTCCAATCAAAGCTCTGTTCTAGACTCGCATAGCCAATGAGCGATCACAAATCTCCATGGCTTAGGGGCGCTATTATACACTCCATTTCGTAGCGTGGAGCGTAGAGCGTAAAGCCTGTATTGTGACTTCGTAGAAGAGTAGAAGTTAAACAAGAGGAGGCCTACAGTGTTGTTGTCTTCGATCCTGTGTCATTCCCCCCTAAGACTAGATGTTACGTATATATACTCTGATTAGTGATGATGCGAGACACACCGTCTCCTCACGGCTTACCAC
The DNA here is from genome assembly GCA_003991915.1 of Elysia chlorotica. Taxonomy (NCBI): domain Eukaryota; kingdom Metazoa; phylum Mollusca; class Gastropoda; family Plakobranchidae; genus Elysia; species Elysia chlorotica. The sequence goes on along the minus strand of RQTK01001218.1, from coordinate 26,013 downwards.
CTCCTTAGCCCAGGCTGCGTACATAACACTCCCTGTAACACTCTCTGACGTCACATCTGAGGGCTGGGTGTTAGGACTACGTGTTGAAATACTGCTGTTATTACGCGATAATTGTTATTTTTGGTTACCGTAAGCTTTGTTCGTTAGAACGATTGTATTATTATATGAAAACAAAGATTCATTTGACATTGTCTTGATTTTAAGTGTTTAAGTGCTTAATTTCAAGCTAAATGAGGTAAGTGCATAGACCGAGAGTCGAACCGCGGATCGTTGCTCGTCAAACTATCGCGCTACATACAGCGCGATTTGCGTCCATGTCTATTGTGAACGGCTAGGTTATATCGCGGGTGGGTCTAAAGACTAACGCCTGACAATTTTATGTGCTGTCACGTGGAAACAAGGTTATCAAGACGTTTGTAAAAGATGGGTCAAATTATAGTGAAACCGACACAACCAGATCGGGGATCAAACCGGGGACCCGCTGGTTAGAAGACTTGTATTCAACCAATTTGCCACTTTCTACCCAGGAAATAATACATGTATTATAAACGCCTCTGATCGTTGCATAGAACTCATGGGTCCAATTTAGGTGGATCAACATAACTATGAGTCGTGAGTAGGACGTCGCGCTAGCTTATAAGTGGTTGTGAGCTGACCACAACGTTGTACCAGAGAGTGTTAAGTTTTAGTTTTTCACAGAGAGGAGTTCGCGTGTATCGTTCAAGTAAATTAAGGTGGTTGCTTGCTTCATCAAGCCATAGTAAAAACTCAATCTGAACCTTGCTAAACCGCCTTCAATTGAATACAGCATAGTAAATACTTCAGTTGAATACAGAAATAGTCTTTGCACGCGTCAAGCTAAATCCCCGTATGAATAACATTGTGAGAAGCTGTTTTTGTGAAACGTCTCACTAAATATATTCTCTGGTTGTAGTAAACAATACATAGTTACGACTCATGGGCCACATAGAGAGCAAAGAAGGTGGAAAGGGTTGGGTTGGGTTGGGTTCGTATAACACCTAACGTCAGCACTATATAGGCTATATTGTGAAAGTGCCCCAAGACTGAGGTCTGACAATTTCTTGTGCTGCCACACACGAGACAGAGCGGGTAGAACTCACTTATTCTAATGAGCTAAGTTGTCCATATCGTATCGGTTAATGTGACAGAAATTCTGGTGTCTCCCATCTTCCTCTGTGTGGCAGATCATAGAAATTGTTAAACGCTTGTGTTACAACCCGTCCACGAGATATTCTAAATGATGACGATAAAAAACGAAAAATGATAAGCAGAAATTTATTTATTGGATGTGTTCAAAATGGTGGCTTTTGACATCACTGTCTACGAAGAAAGTTAGGTTCATATTCTTAAAAGACAAATCAACTCGGATTCTAAGAAGAAAAAGAAAGGGGAAAAAAGCGTAAAACGTCTGAGGTTTGCATACCGTATTAAAAGACTTGTCTCGTTATATAACCATAACATTTTTGTAAGTGTCTTAACGCCAATAGTTAGTACTTCGACTATATCGCGGAAGGGTCCCAAAATAACGTCTAAAATATTTTTGAGAGCTGCCAGGCAGAGATAAACGCGTATAGAGTGACTTCTGTCTCCGTCGTTCAGATTACACTGACACCGACCCAACCAGTGTGCAACACAGATAAAAATCGGGGATTTCGAACACACAGATATCATCACTAGAAGTGGGAAATGAGAAGAGCGTTGACCTATCCTTGCAAATGTCGTGGTGCGCAAAATGACACTTCGGGAAAATCCCTCTTGTTGGCCCTTTCCTTTTTTTATTTTTTTTTTTGACAACGTTATCATTAGAAATTATTTCAGCGTTAAAATGTCATATTTGAACTTTCGTAAAATCACATGTGGTTAAAAATTTTAGGCGAAGGGGTAGAGTGTTATTTATACGAATAATCTTCACAGTTTGTTGGTAACTGTGTTTATTATGAACTTCTTTAAAAATGGATGTTTATAACACTGAGAAATTAGAAAATTAAGCTTTGTTGGTTTAGTAAGAATTCTTGTCGGGTGAACACGGAATTTTTTTAAACTTTTTTTTAATATACCGAAGAATAAAATGAAGATAGTGGGTCAATGAAGGTTTGGAGACAGCGGAAAACTAATAATTATTCACAATAAGAGAGAGAGAGAAAGAGAGAGAGAGAGAGAGAGAGAGAGAGAGAGAGAGAGAGATCGTTTCTCTTGTCTGAGCAATACGGTTGCAATGATCCTCAATGGAGACGTGGCTTATCTGTAAGCTAAAGAAAGAAATGTACCGTCCGAGCTTGGAACCGCCGAACTTTGCTCGTCAAACCTACGCGCTACATACAAAACTTATTGCGTTCATCTCTCCTAAAATTGCTTGAGTCATATGGATTAATGTGGATCAGTGTGGATCAATGTGGATCAGTGTGGATCAGTGTGGATATGCAAGGATCAGTGTGTACCAATGTTGATCAGTGTGGATCAATGTGAATCATAGCGAAATATTTTTTGTTTTGTTTTTGTCCTATGATCTGTTAAAGTACAGGGTACAAAGTTGTGCCTGTGTAGACAAAATCATTTTGGAGGTCAAGCTGTACCTATAGAGAGTAAGATCTGACAATAAGACTTTAGGGGGTCGGTGAACTGTGCATAAAGCGCGCAGCTTTGAATCGAATGATTTCGGGTTCAATTCACGACCAGCTCACCGGTTTTTGTCATATTAAATGGGTTGGTGTCAAAATAGTGTAACCGTCCTATTTCTACGTACTCTGCTCTGTAGTTCCATTGCCGAATAAAATTAATGTCCTTTATTGACAACTTGGTGGGAGAGTTGTTTTTTTACGACTAAAGATTAGGATATCACAGTATTGCACATTACCACCCAATCGTCGCATTGTCGCTTAATGTCTAGGTAGAAATAATTTGTCCGCTTTTGTGAATAATAATTTGAAGTATTTTGGGGAGACAAAATCGCCAGGAATGTTTTTTATTTTAATTTAAAGCATCTTAAAAAGAAGGTTTTAATATGAAAGTGTATAAATTTCTCCCACAACATTGAGTGCATTCCTCAAATATCTCCTTTAACTCTTTAAAAGAGGGGGCTTTGAATAGCTCATCGTTTAAACGTTTAGAGTAATTGCCCTTGCAAGCTAGAACAGCTTTTTTTTAATCCGACCAAAAAACAACAACAAAACAAAACAACAACAGAACCACATGCTTTAAGTTAGATTATTTTTCAAAGGAAATAATTACGACACATGAAGTGTGGTTCTCAGATCTGTCTATTGAAATACGGGTAAGCTTCTACTGCGAGCTAAAACTCATATTGAAACGTGTCTTTAATCATGCATTTGAAAATCTAGATCTATACAGAATGTTGCAACATGCATATTGCAATAATTATGTTCTTAACGTTTTAGCGTAAAGTATATAAAAAAGAAGCTTTAAAGCTCAAAAGTTCATGGGAAGTATTTTTTTTAAATGTCGATAATGTTTTAAAGGGAGAACATTGTAGCCTTTAAAAATTAAACAAAATAATTTTCAAAAACGTCTCTCTTTACTCGTTAAAGGTTTGCATCTTTTAGGAAATGCGCATGCAACGCATCTATTTAGCATCAATCTTTATTCATCAATTTAATAATGTTTGGATTATTTAGTGTTACAAATTAATAATAATTGAACTCGCCTGAACCTTGAAGGATGAAATAGTTTATAGAAAAATGTAGAAGAGGAAACAAAAACTATTTTAAGATCAATAACTACAATAAATATATCACAATTCCCTTGTGAATCATGTCGATTGAGATAATAATAGAATGATAACTTTTGTTGTTTTTTAGTTTATTTTCGAATCAAGCAATCTAAGATAAGTAATGAAAAGTCTATGGTTACGGATTTTCAAAATAAACTCACACTGTCTATCTCTTCGTTTCTCTGTCTCTCTGCCTATGTCCCACATGGATTTTTTTTTGTTATTATTGTCCTGTTGTACAATTTAACTCTCGCCCACATATAGTTGAATCTGTTATTTTTTACTATCAGTGTCGTATCAAACACTATCACATTGGACAGATAATAGGAGATGTTTTTTACGAAGACTTATCTAACTTAGCTGGAAGCCGCGAGCTCTGTTTAAGGCTTTAGTCAGCTCATCAATGAAAAGCGCCCGCAGGCGAATTAGCAGTGCGGAATGGTGCGACAATTATTGCAGTCTTTAAAACAGAACATAAAACCTTCAAACATAATTATGGATTCATTTAATTTTTACTATAAAATGACATAATGGTTTTTCTACTAGTTGAATAATCATGACTCGTATGTTTTTCAGCAAAGAGGAATTGCTTGGTGTTTTTGTTTCGTTGCTGTTTTTTCATCACATTCTCTATAGCCTCAAATCACCTTTTACTGTACACTGAGCAGTGATATTCTATTTATAGACTAGACAGGCTAAGCCATGAGACAGACAGGAAGCTCCTGCCAGTGGAGATAGGACTCTCAATCTCAGCTCTACGCTCACTGCCTACCTTATTTTACCTTTTTGACATAATTTGGCTGAATTTTGCACCAAAAAATGGCATAATTCTTTAGGGACAGGTTTATTACTCTACCGGAAGCAGACATGACTGTGAGGGTCTTATGGGTCGTACACATACCGGTACATCGCAAAAAGTGCAGCGCGCTAAAAGAGCATTATCCCGTCCTGCTTCATAGATCACTGGGACTGCGAATGTAATAATATAACCAATAACACTATATTTAGTGAGACGTTTATCAGAAGTCAAAAAGAGTTATACTGTAGACTATTCCATATTTTTTGGTGCAGCACCGCGTCTACAACAACGTAAATGAGTGGTCTTATTGCTAGTGTTATAATGACTGTATATTTTTTCAGTGTTAGATTATTCACTAGGGGTATCAAAGACTTATAAAGCCATCTAACATTGGTGCTAAACTGATCTAACCATCTCCTTTTTTTTACACTTTTCAGCGCTTAACGAACACTGCCAATAATTTTATAATAGTCCCTTAGTAATATAACAATGTCTAAAAAATATATTATAATCCTGTACCTTGTAACGACAATAGCGATATGTTGGGATCAATACGAGCTTGTTTTAATATCGCCGCCTATATGACTGGGTTTAAATTATTTGGGTCTATTGTTTGTGCTGTAAAGTGATTAGTTTGATTCTTTATGGCTACCAAACCCTCATAGCATTGGTGTAAAAACGGGATTTTTCTATTTTCTTCTTATTTTCATTTAAGATGGAACGGAAAGGATTTGAGCCGAGAATCTTTAGCTCATATAGGATAATGGCCTCGTTGTGGTATTCTTCCTAATGAACTTGTTTACCGTAAGACTGTGACGTACGTTGCTAATTTTAGAATATTACAGTATGCTCTTAACTAGATGGGGTGAATGGATTTTATAGAAATATGGGGAGAGAGGGTGAGAGAGAAAGGGTAAGGAAGAGAAAGAGAGGAGAATGGGGAGGGATAAGTCTAAAGGGGTGGAGGTGAAGAGACGTGTTGTGAGGAGGAGTTGGTCACTGCGTTGCTTTCTTATCGTCCATAGTCAACAACACGGCTTTAGCGTGGACAGGTCCCAAGACTATCGTCTGATAATTTGCACGTGTTGCCACATAGAGGTAATGCAGAAAGGAGGGAGAGACAGACAAAGCGAGTGAACAAAAATACAGAGAAAGTGATGCAAATAAAAGGAAAGAAAGAGAGAGAGCGAGAGCGCGCGCGAGGGAGAGAGAGAAAGAGAAAGAGAGAGAGAGAGAGAGAGAGAGAGAGAGAGAGA
>RQTK01001218.1:518-13514 GCA_003991915.1 Elysia chlorotica | reverse complement strand
AATAATGCACATGCCTGTATACTGACTATCACTGTAACATGCACATAAGGAAGCCACTGTGACACGCTGTTAAACACTTCCAGACATTTGTTGACGGCATAAAGCCTTTGCATTAATCTGACGCTAACAGCTTCGCGACCAGGAAGGATGGCCTGATGCGCAAGGTTGGTTGGTCACCACTCTCTCTCTCTCTCTCTCTCTCTCTCTCTCTCTCTCTCCCTTTCTTCCCTTCTCTCTATCCATATTTCTATGCCATATAACCAACGAGAATGATTAATAATCTCTCACTTGCAGAGCCTAATGAGAAAATGAAAGCTCTACAAAGAACAGATAAAAACACCGAGTTTTCACTTCTTTTCGAGATAACCACACACACTCACACACAAATTGAAAAATCTTACAATATAAAACGTCTTCCAATGAAAATGGTGAACCTATAAAAAAATTTAAAATGTGTACTTTTATAGAACAGTGCAATCGTGCAATCAACCACGTTTCTCTCTCTCTCTCTCTCTCTCTCTCTCTCTCTCTCTCTCTCTCTCTCTCTCTCTCTCTCAATCTTCCTTTCTCCCTCTTTTTATGTCTACCCTTTTCTCTCTATATATCTCTTTGTTCCTCTCTTTCTCTACAACTACACTCTCTCTCTTCCTGTATCTTTCTCTCTCTCACTTTGTATTTTATTTTTCTCTATCTCTTTTTCTCTTTTTTTTTCTCTCACTCTATCTCTCTCTTCATCTCTCTTTCTCTCTTTTACTTGTGTCTCTTTTTTCTCTATCTCAATTTCTCTTTTTTCCCTCTCTACCTCTCTCCTCATCTCTCTCTATCTCCACTTTCAATCTTTCTCTAATAGATTGCTCTTTGCCATGATATGCCAACGCCTCGCTGTAAAAATCAATGGCATTTCCAACGTTTTGAGTTCTACGGTTGATGTTATTTCGCTTAAAAATCTAATATCAATATTATGAAACTAGATTCTTGGATAAAAACGTGTTCATTTGATGGCTTTTAGGAAAAAACAACAACAACAGCAACAACAACTTCAAATGTATAATTATTGTTCTCATTTATAAGCAGCGCGCACAAAGTTAACGTTCGATGTAGGCACTTTTGTGTTTTCAATTAAATAGGAATATTGTTTTATGTTGTTTGCTTTTTTCTGGCATCATTATTTGTTTACGTAAAATAAAATAATTGAAATTTGCCTTTCGTATTAGATATAGAGGCAGCAGCAGTAGTAAAAGTAGTAGTAGTAGTAGTCTCTCTCTCTCTCTCTCTCTGTCTCTCTCTCCTTTTTACTTGATGTATTGTTTTTTTTCGGTCTCCTCCCTTTTGCTCTCTTTTTTCAGTATATGTACATATACATAAATTATTATAATGGGCAGGTTTTACAGTTGTTGCTTTTTTTTTTATTATTTAAGCGTTGTCTTTTTATCTATCTTCCAATCTTCTTGTAACCATCTTTTCTTTGTGTCTTTCTCTATTTTGTCTTTGTGTCTTTCTTTCCATTTCTATATGTTTCTCTATCTGTCCTGCTGCTTCTTTATCTTTCTCTATCTCTATCTCTCTCCCATTCTCTTTCTCTCTCCATCTGTCTTTTCATTTTGTTCTCTTAATATCTATGTACATATCTGTTACAACGGTGTAGTAGTCTGTATGGGCAGTTTTAATACTGTGTTTACTACACGCATTTCTATCAGGCCGGATGCTCATTGTTGCGTTCTTTAGCTGATGTCAAATTGTTTATGTGTTGCTGTTTTTCTCTTTAGCTCTCTATTTGTCTGTCTGTCTGTCTGTCTGTCTGCATGTTTGTTTGTCTGTCTATCTCTTTCTTTATTTTTTTCTCTCTATTTCTGTATCTATTCCTTCTTCTCTTACTTCTGGTTGGGGCGGTGTCAGTATAATGTGACCGGCTGAGACAGGAGTCATGGTATCCCCGCCCTGTCTCGTGTGTGGCAGCACATAAAATTGCCAGACGTCCGTCTTGGGGCCCGTCCACAATATAGCCTATATAGTGCTTCTGTTGGACGTTTAACCAACCCAACCAACCCAACCCAACCTCTCTATCTTTACCTCCCTTTCCCCTTTATTTCCCCTTCTCTATCTATCTCTCTCTTATTCTCTTTTTTTTCTCCTCTCTGTATCAATCATTTAATCTATATCTCTTTCTTCCATCTCTTTGTTCTTCGTATTACTATTTACACCCCTGTTGCAACTTTAAAATAGACTTTATGCACATTTTATTTGCATTTGCTTTTTATATTATTAGTAGGTTGAATAGAACTCCAACAACAAGTAGGTGCAGCAACACAGTTTATGTGCTGCGCCTCCTGCATAAGACATGCATACTAACTACATGTTTGGTGTGATGTGATGGGTGTGTGGTGGTAATAAGGTGTTATACCCCCGGGGAAGGACCAACCGTGACCAATCCTGAACGGTCATCTACGTAGGGTTATGTGGGGTCAGCATTTTCTTATTTGATTTTGTGGGTTTTTTTTTATCTGTTTGTCCTTCTTTTGTCCTACATATTTGTCTTTCTCTATCTGTTTGGTTGTTTGTATGTCTGTTTATACCTTTGTCCTCTACCTGTCTTGCTCTTTTTGTATTTCTCTGTCTCTCTCTTGCCTTCTGCTTATCTGTTCAAATCACTCTTTAATAATAATAAAATGTCTACATGACCATGTTTTTCTTTATAACTATAACTCCCGTTAATATAAGCGTTACAATCCTTTTTATTCACCATGATTTAAATCCAACACTACTTTGGGTTGTTGTTTGTTTTGGGGTTTTTTTTTTCGTTCAGTTAGATTAAATCAAAAATTGTATTTACTTATTCTATTTTTCTAATCCTTTTCCCTCCATTCCTTTTACATTGCACGTGTAAAGGTAAAATTTTGTTTTGATCCAATCTTGATTCAGACAAAAAAGTATTTCATAATTCTCTTTTTGATGTGTTTTATATCATTCCTTTCCTTTTCAACCTAAAACAACAGTTACTAAGCTTAGTAGATATAATCAATGGAGACATCTTCAATTTAATTGGGATTTCATATTCACAAATCTGCTTTTAAAACAATGGATTCGTAGACTCGGGTGATGATTATTTCCAAAGTTCAAGTTAAAATGGATTTTATAATACACTTTGATCTCGCTGGGCAGATAGCTCGAATCATGATTTGTAGACCCACGGCGCTAAACATAAAACAATATTGAGTCATATTTAATTTATGACTATCTTAAATCTGCAGATATTAATCTATTGCTTTTTTACAAAAATGCTTTGTTCCTCCTCCGTAAAAGCATTTTATGATCTGATAAGAATAATATGTAAAAGAATTAGATTTAAACCAACTTAAAATGGTATTCGGTGTTGTATCATCTCTTTAAACCTTAGTTAATCCGATATAAGGCCCGACTAATGTTGTAGTGTTTTTAATCTTTGTAGATATTTTTATTAGACGACCTAATATTTATCGAGGATTGGATGTAATAAAGATATATATAATATTTGATTTGTATGACATTACTAAAATAGACACGCTAGCTATGCCATTGGATGTTTTAGGGCAGGAATTCTTTTTACATTTAGGTAGAAAAGTTTGTAACCCATAGGATGCAATTAAACGATAAGGCTAAAACGCATAATTATCATGTATCTTCCTAAGACAGATTAAATTTTGGTTGATCCAAGCTTTAACCCGCACATTTAGATCTAAAAGCTTTGATTGTTTACACATAGGTAAACACATTGTATGTAGGACAACATATAATCCACTGCGTCAGAACGTGAGAACAAAATCTTAAAATATTAGATGGTTATCTTAGATGCGAGAGAGAAAGAGAGAGAGAGAGAGAGAGAGAGAGAGAGAGAGGGAGAGAGAGAGAGAGGAAGAAGATCTGCAACATTCTATATGCGGGGACAGATTATTGAAGTGATAGAGGCAGAGGGGAAGACAGGGCGGAAGACAGAGACAGTTACTCAGATGAAAAACCAAATTAATGTTGAATCTTATTTTAATTTGTTTAGCCTTTGTAAATGGACTTTTTAATCCTTACGAATAATTGGATAGCATTTATAGACATAACTATGTAATATTTAATTTCTTTAAAATGGCCTTACCAAAAGAGACACGTTAGCTTTTGTCAAAGCACGCAATTCTAAAGAACAGGCATTCATTTTACAATTAAAGAGAGCAATTATAAGCAGATTAGTACAACAAAATGACAAAGCCAAAAGATATACCCTTGATCTCTTTAATTCAGATTTAAATCTAGGTTGCTTCGAGCTAAAACCCTAAGATCTTCTAAAAAGTAACCTTTTTAAACTTTCATAAAATTGTATGTAGGACACCTGAAAATAATCTAAAGGGGTAGGAAATCAGGACCAAATCTGAAATAGTTGTCTTAAAATTCTAGCCGGTTATCTTATGTTTTAGAGAGAAGTAGAGATAGAGAGAGAGAGAGAGAGAGAGAGAGAGAGAGAGAGAAAGGGAAGAAGAGTTTGGGAAAAGGGGATGCGAGAAAGGGGTGGGAGATAGAGAGAGGGAAAAAGAGAGAGGGTGACACAATTAATGTATTCTGTGATTAAAATATTTGGTAAGAGAATAAAAATATATCTCTTATTTTAACGCCTCCTTTAAGAAACTTTCTACCTGACCACGAAACATCAGATCAGGACACCCGAGCCTTCGCCGGACATTTTATTATACTGACACAGACCCAACCAGTAGGGAGAAACGTTGCCGTCTGAGGGGGATCGAAGCCATACCTCCTAATGCAGAATCCGACGCTCTAAGTCACGCACTATCACGCGCCTCGTGTTCTCTGAGTAATTTTATTCTCCCCTTAAACATCAAGTTACCAATGTTATGTTATGTTGGGAAAGATAAGCATATAAAGGACGCACACAAAAATGACACAATTTCATCACAAATCTAAATTCAGAAGGGAAAAATGCTCTTTTTAATCACTGCAATATTATTAAGACACAATGACATCCTTTTTTACAAGAGCAATCATTTCAAACACAGCATTATTTCATGGATTTTCCAATCACTTATGCATTTAAAATCAATAACATCCTTTTCTCTATGATTTATTACCAATGCAAAATGTCATAATCCAGGCAATTGTACTTAATTGAGTGACAAACTGAGCTATATTCTGAAAGCAATTCAGCTTTTCTAACAAAAGATCTATCGATTTTACGAGATTTGAACTTCAAGTAATAATTGAGAAACATAAAGATGGCTGAGAATCGGGAATTTCTTTCTCCGGTTTTGATCAAACTGAGACTAACGATAAAAGTTTTAAGTATTTGAAGCTTTAAACACATAGCACCGTAAGTACAAAGCAGTAGTAAGCTTACGACTCGTCTTAAGATATAAGAAATAGAAGACTTACGAAGAGTTGTAAGCTGCCACGGTGTTGCACTTACGACTCATTAATCTTACATTTTCCATTTGTGTTTAATTGTGTGTTCATGAACAAAGTGTTGTAGATTTTGCGAACATTTTTTAATTTTAAGACTTCAGGAGCTTTAGTCAAGACATTGGCCGACAAAGCAGTAATCATGGAGGTAGAATTTGTGGGATAGTTTGCTCTTAGAGCACGAATTATTTCATGTAGGGCTCCAACAGTGATTTTTGCTCCACCTCATGTCGTGTAGATTCTAGAGGCGCGAGAAATCTGGCATATTAAGAATGCATCGAATGCGCATGTCAGGAAATATCGCCGTGGACATACATTTTTAAATTATTGTGTTACTTGTTCCCTGCATTGTTTACCGAATAATTATTGTTGGACGTCGTCTATTAATGCAGTCAATAAACGACGCAGCGGTAGAGCAGCGGTACAGGGAAAATAGGCGCTGTTGTTGTTGTTGTTGTTGAGTTGGTTTAACGTCTAACATCAGCATTATATAGGCTACATTGTGGACGGGCCCCAAGACGGACATCTCATAATTTTATGTGCTGCTACACAATAGACAGTGCGGGGATACCATGACTCCTGTCTCAGCCGGTAACATTATACTGACACCGACCCAACCAGCAGGGAGCTCAATCTCTAGGGCTCGAACTCGGACTTTTTGCGTCGGAAGCCGATGTTCTACCCCAGGACCACCGCACCACCCAGGCAACATCGCAAAGCAGTTTATCTATTTAACATAAAAAAAATGTTTTTTTTCTCTATTGTTCTACTACTCAATCGCATAATAAAAATATAAAGAATAGATTATTTAATAATAAAGAATTACAAAATAGTGCGTCACATGAATTATAACAGCGACATTTAATAAGGTGTATAGCAGGAGAAAAGGTGTATAGTTATTTTCAAGAAAATGTAATTTCTTCTTTGATTTGTTATAACTTTAGAAAACATTTTTCATAACACTCACTTCCATCTTTTGTAACATCAGTTGCAAGTTGCTTTAGGCACACTGAACTAATGCAAACACATTGTGCTAAACGAAATGGAAACTAATTATACTTATGTGTCAGTGTTAATTTTTTTCAAAACTGTGGAAAAAACATCTTGTAATTTGTGAAATGAATACTTTCAGTTAATTATTCAGTTATTTAATGAAGAACGTCATTATGGTTGAAACACCGGTTTTTGTTCTGAAGATGTATTGCAGCCCGGGTGCGATTTGTGAAAATATAGGCTCACTAAACTATAATCTGTCTATCAATCAATTTATCTCTGTGTCTCTCTCTCTCTGTGTGTCTCTCTCTGTCTCTCTCTCTCTATCTGTTTATCTATCTATCTATCTATTTATCTATTTATCTATTTATCTATCTATCTATCTATCTATCCTCCCTCTCTCATTCTCAATCTCTTTCGCTCTCTTCTTCTCTCTCGCTCTCTTTCGCACTCTCTCTCTTAATCTCTTTCTCTCTTTCCCTCAAGCCATCTCATAATGTCCGCCCCTGCTTTCTTTTTTCTTGCCATGTCCTCCCTTCCTTCAGCTCTGCTAATGCAATTACTGCTCACGCTTTAAAGCAAATTAACGAGGATAAAACCTGATAATCCGAACAATCATTGTATAACCCCGACTTCAAACTATGGATCCGTTACCTCAATCACCTAAAACCTGATAATCCGAACAATGATTGTATAACCCCGACTTCAAACTATGGATCCGTTACCTCAATCACCTAAAACCTGATAATCTGAACAATGATTGTATAACCCCGACTTCAAACTATGGATCCGTTACCTCAATCACCTAAAACCTGATAATCTGAACAATGATTGTATAGCCCCGACTTCAAACTATGGATCCGTTACCTCAATCACCTCTGGTTACACAGCTCCGTGACTGCTAGCTGTATTTACAGAATTAATGGAGAACATTCTTTACAAGAGGAATGCATCTCAAAGTCTTTGACTTCTGTGAATTTTACTTCAGTTAAAGAACGAGGAGCTACTGTGTCCGCCTCTAGGCTTTTGATAGAGGCACACACTCACTTCATAATCTGATTTGGTTAGAAGGCATATCAAGTTATGCTAGTCTAACATTAATTTAAAGCTTAATATAATTAATATACTGGTGAAGAACTAAAAATGAAGTAATAAATACGTGGAATATATTTTGTCATGCTTTTACGAAAAAAAAATCTGATATAAAGAGAAGGCGAAATGTTTCAAATACTTTTAAAATTGTTGATTAAATGTTCAATTAGAAATTAGTTTTAGAATTACGGTTATGTGATAATCTTCAGAGTTAGGTTTAGGATCTGGATTTTGCGTCATTCCACGACAGTTCTTCTATTTAAATCTCTTATTTCTCCTGACAAAAAAATATTGCTCACAGCTGTTTGTATTTAACAGTGATCTTAGTCTGCTTTCACATGTTCATATTGTGCAACTTTCTCTCTACAATGTTATTACATGGGAAGTTATTTCTCTCTCTCTCTATCTATCTATCTATCTATCTATCTATCTCTCTTTCTCTGTATCTTTCTCTTTCTCTCTCTCCCCTCTCTCTCATTCTCACTCTCTTTCGCTCTCTTCTCTCTCTCACTTCTCTCTCTCTCTCTCTCTCTCTCTCTCTCTCTCTCTCTCTCTCTCTCTCTCTCTCTCTCTCTCTCTCTCCTCTCTCTCTTTCATTCTCACTCTCTTTCGCTCTCTTCTTCTCTCTCTCACTATCTCTCTCTTTCTTTCTCTCTTTCCCTCAAGCCATCTCATAATGTTCGCCCCTGCTTTCTTTTTTCTTGCCATGTCCTCCCTTCCTTCAGCTCTGCTAATGCAATTACTGCTCACGCTTTAAAGCAAATTAACGAGGATAAAACCTGATAATCCGAACAATGATTGTATAACCCCGACTTCAAACTATGGATCCGTTACCTCAATCACCTCTGGTTACACAGCTCCGTGACTGCCAGCAGTATTTACAGAATTAATGGAAAACATTCTTTGCAAGAGGAATGCATCGTTAAGTCTTTGGCTTCTGTGGATTTTACTTCAGTTAGAGAACGAGGAGCTACTGTGTCCGCCTCTAGGCTTTTGATAGAACCACACAGTCACTTCATAATCTGATTTGGTTAGAAGTCATATCAAGTTCTGCTAGTCTAACATTAATTTAAAGCTTAATATAATTAATATATTGGTGAAGAAGTAAAAATGAAGTAATAAAATAGGTTAAATATGTTTTTTTATGCTTTTGCAAAAAAAAAGTATGATCTGATATGAAAAGAAGGCGAAATGTTTCGAATACTTGTAAAATTGTCGATAAAATGTTTAATTAGAAATTAGTTTTAGAATTATGGTTATGTGACAATCTTCAGAGTTAGGTTTAGGATCTGGATTTTGCGTCATTCCACGACAGTTCTTCTATTTAAATCTCTTATTTACTTGAGAAAATAATATTGCTCACATCTGTTGATATCTAACAGTGATCTTAGTCTGCTTTCACATGTTCATTTTGTGCTACGTTCTCTGTAAAATGTTATTATATGGGAAGCTATTCTCTCTCTCTCTCTCTCTCTATCTATCTATCTCTCTTGTCTGTCTGTATCTTCTCTCTCTCTCTCTCTCTCCCCTCTCTCTCATTCTCTTCTCTCTCTCTCTTTCTCTTTCTTTCTCTTTTTTTCCCTCTTTCTCTCTCCCCTCTCTCTCATTCTCACTCTCTTTCGCTCTCTTTTTCTCTCTCCCTCTCTCCCTCTCTGTCTCTCTCACTCTCTCTCTCTTTCTCTCTTTCCCTCAAGCCATTTCATAATGTTCGCTCCTGCTTTTTTTTTTCTTGCCATTTCCTTCTTTCCTTCATCTCCGGTAATGCAATTAGTGCTCACGTTTTAAAGCAAATTAACGAGGATAAAATCTGATAATCCGATCAATGATTGTATAACCCCGACTTCAAACTATGGACCCGTTACCTCAATCACCTAAAACTTGATAATTCGACCGAGATTGTATAAACCCGACTTCAAACTATGGATCCGTTACCTCAATCACCTAAAACCTGATAAGCCGAACAATGATTGTATAACCCCGACTTCAAACTATGGACCCGTTACCTCAATCACCTAAAACTTGATAATCCGATCAATGATTGTATAACCCCGACTTCAAACTATGGATCCGGTACCTCAATCACCTAAAACTTGATAATCCGGACAATGATTGTATAAGGTCGACTTCAAACTACGGACCCGTTACCTCAATCACCTAAAACCTGATAATCCGATCAATGATTGTATAACCCCGACTTCAAACTATGGATCCGTTACCTCAAGCACCTCTGGTTACACAGCTCCGTGACTGATAGTAGTATTTACAGAATTAATGGAAACCATTCTTTGCAAGAGGAATGCATCGTTAAGTCTTTGGCTTCTGTGAATTTTACTTCAGTTAGAGAACGAGGAGCTACTGTGTCCGCCTCTAGGCCTTTGATAGAACCACACAGTCACTTCATAATCTGATTTGGTTAGAAGTCATATCAAGTTCTGCCAGTCTTACATTAATTTAGAGATTAATACAATTAATATACTGGTGAAGAACTACATAAATTTGATACGAAAGAAGGCGAAATGTTTCGAATACTTGTAAAATTGTCAATTAAATGTTTAATTAGAAATTAATTTTAGAATTACGGTTATGTGACAATCTTCAGAGTTAGTTTTAGGATCTGGATTTTGCGTCATTCCACGACAGTTCTTCTATTTAAATCTCTTATTTTCTTGAAAAAATAATATTGCTCACATCTGTTGACATCTAACAGTGATCTTAGTCTGCTTTCGCATGTTCATTTTGTGCTAATTTCTCTGTACACTTTTATTACGTGGGAAGCTATTCTTTCTTTCTCTCTCTGTCTCTCTGTGTCTCTCTCTCTGTCTCTCTCTCTCTCTCTCTCTCTCTAAATCTCTCTCCTTTCTCTATCTCTCTCTCTCTCTCTCTCTCTCTCTTCTTTCTCTCTCTCTCCCTCTCTCTCTCTCTCTCTCTCTCTCTCTCTCTCTCTCTCTCTCTCTCTCTCTCTCTCTTTCTCTCTCTTTTTTATCTCCTCCACTCCCATCTCTCTCTCTCTCTCACTCTCTCTCTTTCTGTAATCTAAAAGCAACAATATATCATTCTTATGAGGTTTTTATGTTGAATGAAAATAATGCAGTTTGTTTTATGTTTGTCTAACAATAATAGAATAAATCCAATAACATAAAAATTATTATAAAGAGTAAAAATCGTGGGTTTCGAACCAGGAACCTTCTTATTGTGAGACCAATGCTCTACCACATGGACCAGTCGCCGCCGGGAGGCTGGAATGTATTGTACACTGTCAAAAGAGAAACTCTTTAATCTTAAAATTTTGCAAGAATCTCTCTAACATGGACCAGTCGCCGCCGGGAGGCTAGAGTCTATTGTGTACTGTCAAGAGAAAAACTCTTTAATCTTAAAATGTTGCAAGAACCAAGAAGGTATAATTATACCTCAGTTCTCCGTGAGATGTTGCAACAATGTGATATCAGTATCAAGTTATCCATCAATTATTTTTTCTAAATTAACTTTTTGTTTTACACTTTGCGGCTAGGATGTGGTAGCGGTGGGGCAGACCATGAAGTGTTTAAAAACAGAGGATAGAACATCGAGTTAATGATAAAAGAGTAGATAGATGTTAATTTATTCACTTTTTGAACCACGCGTTTGTGTGTTGTAGTTGTTGTTTTTTTTAACGTTTTTTTGTTTGTTTTATTAATGTTTAAACCACGCGTTTTTTGTTTATGGTTGTTTTTTTTTTGTTTTGTTTTTGTTTTTTTTGTTTCTCTATATTGATTTTTAACTTGTGTATGTGTGTGTGTGTTTGTACGTGTTGTTTTTTTTTAATATTTTTTTGTTTCTGTTTTCAATTCGTTTTTGCTTTGCTTTGTTTTTTGTTTTGATTTGGGTAGGGGAGGTAGCACGATGGAGGGAGTGTTGCGTAAGCCAGGTAGAACAAAAACCTTAAGATGTGGCAACAAGGTAAAATAATAACAAGTACCCGATAAAAGGTTTAGTAAATGTAAAACATTTTCAGATTATACTCTTGGGTGGGGTATGATGGTGTTGGGATACTGTGAGTGAGACTCAGGATGTTACAAAATACATAATTATCATCACATTTAGTATGCAGAAAGTCTTAGATGCAGAAATAAACGTATCTCTGTATTACGCCACCGAGGTGAGGTTTGGGGTGGTGGGGGTCACGGGTGTATGTACGCGCGTGTGTGGGGGGAGGGGGGTAGTCTTACAGTGGCCAGTAGAGTCAAGTGCAAAAAAAATCAAAGTTTCAGCCAGAAGACGGCGGATCGAACAATCGATATCGGGGGTGCCAGAGGCAGTCACACGGAGGTGATGGCGGAGATTGAGTGTGGTTATAATTTAGAGTCCACATGAAATTAGACATTTCTTGCAAGGGTTGAAGATTTGTCTGTTGCGCAAAGAATCTTCCATCAGACACGGGGGGCGTTAGACTTGTAGAGAAACAATGTTTAATAATAGAGAAGTGTTGCAATGGTAGAGTAATTGGCGCAAGTAGTAGAGCTTCGGTATTCTAATCGAGAGGTCCTAGGTTCGAAACCCACGATATTAAGTTTTGTCCAATTTCGTTCCCTACGCATTTAGCTGGTCAAGTATAAGGTGTCCGACTGAGACGTGAGTCATGGTATCCCCGCACTGTCTCTGTGTGCCAGGTGTTTTTCTTGGAACTCATCCGCAATACAGTATATACAGATAATCTATACGATTATCAACAAAGCCAAACTGAAACCGATCTGGTGTGCCAAGAAAAGGGGGTGGAGATTTGATTCAACGTCTTTCTCTGTGTGTGATACAATATCCTCTCCGTAATTACTATAGTGTGAATAGTAAAGAGTTATGCATAACCACTATGACATGAATCTAGTAGAATTGCTAGTCATTTTAACGCAAATAGGACGGGGTGTCTATGTCAATAGCATTCTCTGTAAGGTGGTATCCGTTTTACTGCGAAGGAAATGGTTTAGTGTCGTGAAATTCTGTCGCGGAGTAGGAAATGTTTGGCGAAGCAAAATATCTTTGCATTCCAGTCATGTAGATCGCATATAAACAGAAAGATCGAAGGAGAAAAATAGATAGAGACGGAAAGAAGAGGAAATGAGAGATGAGAAAACATTTGAAAAGACAAAGAGGCGGAGAGAAAGAAAGAAAGAGAGGTAATGAGAAAATAGATCTCGACAAAAAAGAGTAAGAGAAATAGAGGGGAAGGAGAGAGAGAGAGAGAGAGAGAGAGAGAGAGAGAGAGAGAGAGAGAGAGAAGGAGAAAGAAAATGACGAGAGAGATCGAATGGGAAAAGGAGGATGAAAAGTACGAAAAGGATAGCCTTTCTGTTTGAGTTTAACGTCAAAAAACCAACTTGCTCTTCAATGGCAAAGGAAGAAAAACTCGAAGGCTATTCCTGATTAAAGGATAAGGGAAAGTGTGACTGTGGACAACTCTGAAATTGGTGCCAAAGATGAATGGCAACCCGGGGAAGATTGGTGTGATTC
>RQTK01001217.1:106842-133097 GCA_003991915.1 Elysia chlorotica | reverse complement strand
TAGTAGTAGTAGTAGTAGTAGTATTACTTCCATGTTTCAAAGTTATTGGTTAGTGTTATGTAATGTAATATAGAATAACCGTATTGCTTCAAGGACATTTTGAAAAATGATGACACAGCCACACTAATCATCTAGAACCATTACGTGCACAAGACTGATGTTCCGAAATGGATATCAGGAAAATTTTCTAGAATCCTCTTTAATTAAATAAGATGTCTTAACCTAAAACCCTCAGCACCCCCCCCCCTTTTTTTTTTTCCTGCCATTAATTAAGAAAAACTCTTATACGGGGCACCTATTTCTATTCTTCCACTTCGTATGGTTGACGTAAATTGTGATAAGCACTTTTGGTAATTAGTGAGCTAGTCCCGGTGTTCTCCTACTTTCAAACGCCTGATGAGATTTCGACTCACCGGTCGTGGCCATAGACCTGTGAAAGATACAGTTATGTCATGAGCTTCTCTTCTAATATATATTAAGCTAAGTCTGTTATATTGTCATTGTGAGAATATTAGCTTCGGGGATGATTGCTGAATTCCAGTGTTGGCAATTCGCTATGTACTGGGTTAATTAAAGTTGGAGTAGCTCGGACCTTAACTATTTCTCTCAGGATAAGGATGGTGATTGCTGGATTCTGATAAATGATTTAATAAATTAAACGCATGTACTTCTATGCTGAAGCGCCGAGTCCTAATAAATAATAGTTGCGTAGATGATTTGATATTAATGGAATGGACATTTATCATTATAATTATTATGAAAGCGACACATTGACAGGGTCTTTTTCATTTTTATTCTCGAAATGGCATAATGATAATATCAATTTTATTAACTATAAGAAAAGTTGCGTTAGTAGTACAAATAAACTTAAAACTAAAAATAAAGGTAAATGTTAATATAAAAAGGATTCATTACTTTAAAAAAGCATACAATAATTGGTTGTTTTCATCGCATATAATATTATTAATTATTTTATACAATTATAATAATCTTGATCTTCAACTATATCCTAACCGAATGATGTTGTTATACTGAAAGCGTCACTGTGGTTTTTTATTTTATTTTATTAATTTACATATTCATCGTAAACTATGCTTCTTTTTCCTAAAGAAAGCTGCCTCTATCCGGCGTCGCATTGATTGCACCCACATGAATCATGAAGAACAAAAGTAACTTTTGGGTCGTTTGACACTTAAGACCTCGACTTCCTCTTCCTAAGCTGAAGAATGTTATAAAGAAAGGCATTACGATGTACTTTAGTGAACAGTGACGAATTTTTTTTGGCATCAAGACCAATGTTTGAATGCTGACTTTTAGGTCAATGACATTAAACAACTTTTTCAAAAATGGGGTCTCGAAAAAGAAAAGCTAATAACCTTATTAAGTTAATTCCATCGCCCCCTTAAAAAAGAAACAAAAAACAACAACAACAACAACAAAATAAACAACAAACAACAAACAAACAAACAAACAAACAAACAACCAAAAAACAAAACAACAACAAAACAAACTATGCTCCCTTTTCTTCCAATCATCTTCCAGATCAGCGTACGACACCAAGGATGATTTTATCTTCAGATTGTCCCTGCCCCAATTAAAAGATGCTGAGGCAAAGATGAATCTATGGCTGGGGCCAACACAGTGTAACGTTCCTGTATTTCAAGTTAATTTATGTCCAGCTCAGCTCCCCGACCTTCCCGAATGAATGAGACGAATGCGTTACCGACAGGACGTTACCCGTGTAACGATGTTTGTTTGGCACATGTATATACACAATTATTTTTTTTAACATAAATTATGGTTATGTTAGAAAAATAACCAGAAATAGACTTGTATTATATATATATATATATATTTTGTTTTGTTTGTTTTTTGTGTTTTTTTTTTTTTGGGGGGGGGGCTTTTAGTTGTTGTTTTTTGTGGTTGTTTATTTTTATTTTTTGGGGGGTGCGTTTATATTAACTCTACACGGAGAAAGGTGCATCCGCTAGCTTTCGATCCGACTTTCAAATTTGTGAATATTTTTTTATTACTTTTCGTTAATATCTTCTGGCAAGAAATAATTATATGAACGATTTTTTTTTCAAAAATCAAACTTTTTATTAACAGGACAGTATTGTATTGGTGGGATCCACTTGAATAAAGACTATTAGTCTAGAAATTTCAGTACAGTTAGTCTTCTGATGGGAAATAGAAATTAACAAACAGACAGACACAGACACAGACAGAGGGAAAGACAGAGACAGAGACCGGTAGACAGGCAGACAGACAGACAACTAAAGACAGGAACAGAGAGGGGCAGAAACATAGAGAGACGAACAGATGGGCTGGTAGAGCAGAAGAGTGACTGGGAAAACAGATACAAAAGATAGAGAGAAATGGAGGGGGGAGAGAATCACAGATACGAGCTAATACAGAGACAAATGGATAGATACAAATAAAGGGGTGAGGATAAAAAGAGATGATGAAAGAGGCATGACGAAAGGGGAGTATAAAAAGGATTCATTATGAAATAGTCTCCTAAAGTTCTTACACGTTTCTATTGGCTAGTAAAATATTTTATTGGTCGAATGTAGTAATCCAATCGAGCTAGGTGAATGAACGTCAGACAAGTGTATCTCATAAAAGCCGTCAAATTAGACTCTAAGCGTAGGCGTAGGATTCAATATACAGTCTTGCAAATGGTTTAAATGATGTGACGAAGACCCTTGTTACATCTTTGATATTATCTAAACTTGATTACTGTAACGTTTTACTGGCATCTTTCCCCAACGACACTATTAATCGTTTGTAAATGGTTCAAAATAGCGCAGCAAGGCTTATTATGAGACTGAAAAAACGTGAGTCCTATTCCTCACCATCTACCTTGGTTGCATGTAAAAAGAAGGACACTATATAGATTATGCACAATTTGTTATAAATGCCTCAATCGGATGACACCTACATAATTATATCTATGATTGTCTTCAGCTATAAGATGTATGAACCTGCTAGGCAGCTCAGATCTTCAGCTGATAAAACCATCATTAACGTGCAAATAGAAATTATAAATCAACAAGTCAGTGATCTTTTTACTATCTAGGTCCCAATGAATGGTGCAACCTTCCCAAAAAAAATAAGGGAGGCATCTTCCAGGTACATTTTTAACGCATGCTAAAGTTCTGCCTTTTTGATGATTGAAATTAGTCTCTAACGATTCCTTGTGACTTTTGAATGTAATAGTGTGTTGTAAACATTATAGTGTTGTGTTTCGTTTGTAATAATGATAATGGAAATTGTTAAGCGCATTGGGTATGATAGTTCACGGATGTGCGCTATGTTAATGCAATATATAAATATTAGTAGTGGTAGTAGTAGTAATAGTAGTAGTAGTAGCAGCAGCAGCAGCAGCAGCAGTAGTAGTAGTAGTAGTAGTAGTAGTAGTAGTAGTAGTAGTAGTAGTAGTAGTAGTAGTAGTAGTAGTAGTAGTAGTAGTAGTAATTGTAGTATTAGTATTATTATTGTTGTTGGTGGTGGTGGTGGTGGTGTTCTTGTTGTCGTTTTACAGACTACCATAATAATAATACGTAACAATAAAAACCAGAAAAGAGCATTAGGAATTTACTCACAGTAATTTCTTTTTAGTCGGATGGCAATGAGGCTTATATATAAGTCATGGCAATACGTTTGCACTGTTAGATAGGTGGGATTTTTTTAAATCATTAATAGGTGCAAAATTTTTTAATGATTTAAAATGTTGCAAAATAAAAGAACCATTTGCCGTGGGAGGATAGGAATAAATCGGGGTTTTTTACTATAAGAAAGATCACGTTTGCTCTACTTATAAATGACGCAAAACCCTTAAATGAGGAAAAGTTATACAAATTCGAAAGAATAAAATTGCTACGTGCGTCAAATTCTGTCAGTTTGAGGGAGAGGGCGCAACAGATTATGTCCGTCTCCTAATTATGCGGCAGGTTCTCGATTCTAAATCCACATCTAATTAAAAAAAATGTATTTGTCCAATTTCTTCTCCAACTGGTAATTCGGTTGGCATCATTATAATGTGACCAGCTTAGACAGAAGTTCAGGTCTCTCCACACTGTCTCGGTGTGGCAGTAAGTAAAATTGTCAGACGTTAGTCTAGCGGTCCGTCTACAATATAGTTTAAATAGTACTGACGTGGGACTCATTTGTCAGTTCGGGTTAGTTACCTATTAATCAGCGATTTGAACTTGAGAATTAAATTTTGCCCGTCTCTTCCAGGATCTGTAAATTTGTTGTCTGACGATGTAAGGAAAAAAAGGCAGATTATGGTGAATAAAGAAGCAAGAGCGTTATTTACATGATATAATATCAAAGGTCTAATTAAACATTGCTTTCTAAAAAGTGGTGGTCAGCATTTACTAATCTGATGTATAGTGTTTCATTTAAAAATATGTTTTGTAATTTTCAAGTCATTGAGTAAGTCTGTGGAGGCACAGAGGCAAATATCGAGGCGGGGAGCCCACAATAAGCACTAAATTTTGATATATAGATAAATGCAGACATTAAAATGTATTAACCTTATTGAAACGTACCCTATTTTATCACGCTCAAGCTAAGTCATGGTAGTTGGTGTTTCACAACAATGAAGTAAGGCTAATGGGAAAGATTTATGTTAGAATAAATCCATTGTCACTTCGACAATAATCTTCCAGTCTCAAGAAAAACCTTCAGGAACCTGCATGTGGTATCACAGACAACTTTCTCTCTGGATTGACCACTTTACTTCCATTGCTTTCAATGTTGAAGATGTCCTAATTTTCCATCTCATTGTGCCACTTCTTGCAGCTTGCCCTCACCACAGCGTTCTATTTCTAATCAATAATTTGGCCAACTTCCCACCTCTCCAAGAGGCCAGGCTATGCAAATGCCTTTGTCCTGTTAGGGTAGGTGTTGATCAGCCTAATTACCAATGTCAAGGGCTTGCTTAAATTTTGGCCACCTCGGGTATTTCTCACCACATGCTGTCCGTTATTAGCTTTTCTTTCACTCAGTCCAAGTTTTTCGCCATCATGTCACAGGAGTGGGTTTTTGGATATCTGTCTTTCCCATTTTCTTGAAAGAGTTTGTGAGGTTATTTGTTGGCGTTTTTCTTTTTTTTATTGCATCCGGTAGTATGTAATAATTATTAGCTTGTACGAACTTTTTGCTGGTCTCCTAATCTATTCACAATGCCTTTTCTCTTGCTGCCATTTACTTTATTCGACGTGTTGTTATATTAGATGTTTAATAGGTACATATATTTCAATTATGCGTAATGTTTTTCTTGCTGGTCGATTACTTTTTTTTCACAACACGTATTTCTTACTTCTAAGCTTTTTTTCAGTAATCTATTTTTGTCGGTACTTTAGAAAGACCTTCGGAAACCTGCATGTTGTATGACAGGAATTTTAACCCTGGATCGCCCACACTCCATCCATTGCTTTCAAGTTAAGGATGTCCTAATTCTCCATCTCGTTGTGCCACTTATTGCGGTTTGCTCTCAACACATAGTGACATTTCTAATCAACCCTGCGTCCAACTCTCCACCCCTCCAAGAGCCCAGGTTATGCTAATGTCTTTCTCCTGTAAGTGTAGGTGTTGGTCACCCCCAATTACCAAAGTCAAGGGTTTGGTGAAACTTAGGCCAGTCCGGGCAGTTGTCACCTCATGCTGTCCCTTATTTGCATTCCTTTCACTCAGCCCAAGCTAGTTTGGTTTCTAGTGCATGATCTAATTATCTTTCGCTAATCCTCAACAGCATAGGCCTTTCTGATATCTGTCTTTTCCACCTTTCTCAAAAAGGTTTTTCACGTTACGTGTCTGTGTTTTTAATTATTTTATTTAACGTAATTGCATTGAGTACTATAAAAGTATATCTTTGTTTCTCTTCCGAAAAATGGCAGGAACCACAGAATGTGAATCACACAGAATAAGCCTAATAAGCCACATCACGAAAATTATGTTGCGGGTGATAATAGTGAGGGCCCGAAATAAAAATAAAACCATAAATTGCCCTAGAACAGTTGGACATTTCATGCAAGGTTAAGAACATGTTATTACGACTGGTAAAATGAAGGGAAAGAGAGTGAGAGGAAGACAGAGAGGAAAGATCTGGGACGGGCTAGGGTGATGGATCAGTGGAAGCAAAGGGGTCGACCTGAACAGATGGATGTGTAGGGACATGGTCGCCGACGCCAACCGGCACTGCACTACACGATGAGGACTATAAGAAATTTGGTATGGGCTTAAATAATATGAATATAGCACGAACTTTTTCTCGTCAAATTTTTTCATAACACTTAATTTGTTGCTTTAAAGCTCTGTTTTGGGTTTTCTTTACAGCAGTCTATTTTCCCTCGATGATTCCAGTACAAAGTTAGATAGACCCTCGGAAACCTGTAGTGGTATGACAGCCAATTTTCTCTCTGGATTGTCCACTCTTCTCCCATTTCTTTCACTGTTTACGATGCCTTAGTTCCCCATCTCGTTGTCCCACTTCTTTCTCTCAACACATGGTTCCATTTCTAATCAACCCTGTGTCCAACTCTCCACCCCTCCAAGAGCCCAGGCTATGCTAATGCTTTTTCTCCTGATAGTGTAGGTGTTGATAACTCCCAATTACCAAAGTCAAGGGTTTGCTGAAATGTTGGCCAGCGCAGGCATTTCTCACCCCATGCTGTCTGTTATTAGCATGCCCAAGCTAGTTTGGTTTCTAGTGCATGGTCTAATTGTATTTTGGCCATTCCTCAGCAGCAAGGCTTTTTTTTCGTTTTTATTTTGGAACTACGTCTTTTCCATATTGCTTGAAAAGACTTATAAGATTACGCCTTGGTGTGTTATATTTATTCTATTTAACGTCATTACATTGGGCATTGTGAAAGGTACCGTAGGAATTCAATAACATGAAATATTCGCATATAATAAATTGTGGTTAAAGGCAATATTATAAAATCAAAGCCGAATACTTAAATTACTTGTTTTTCTTAAACTTTTCTTAGAGATAAATACTATACTTTGATCATTGCCACAACTAAAAAGTAAACGTATATGTTAACAATACTTTTGATCTCGGGAAGTAATTAGGATTCACTCTAAATGCTTTTAACGGTTTGGACTTTTCCCAAACGAAAAGGATTGAGCCATAAAAAACAGTCATATTTTGCGATATTTAGAAAAGTATACAAAATAGTTTATTAAGTTTCCCTTAGGCAAGACATTGACAGAAAATTAACCATAAATTTGATCTTCTGAACTAGAGATAAACATGAAGAAGATACTCTAAGGTAATCAATGTTCTTAAAAGCTATACTGGCAACATTAGTGACTGTCCCGGGGGTTGGGTTGTGTTGGGTTGGTTTAACGTCCAACAGCAGCACTATATAGGCTTTATTGTGGACGGGCATTAAGACGTACGTCTGACAATTGTATGTGCTGCCACACACGAGACAGGGCGGGGATACCATGACTCCTGTCTCAGCCGGTCACATTATACTGACACCGACCCAACCAGTAGGGAACGCAACAGTCAGGATTCCAACTCAGGACCTTTTGCGTCGGAAGCCGATGTTCTACCCCGTGGACCACTGCGCCCCCCCCCCCGACTTTCCCGGGGGGAGGGGGGGATAGTCCAGCACCTTGGTGGGTAGAGCGGAGCGGCTTTTCATCTGGTCCCTGGTTCGATTCTCTGATGGTTTCTTATGATTGTTCCCGTGTCAGTGTAAGACTAATGGTCAAGTCTTAGGAATCGATCGTTTGATCGCCATTGCGGATATTCCCTTGCAACCGACGGCACTTAAAACAAGGCTTCTTTCTCTCCATCAAATATTTGACTAGATTCGGCCACGTTCATAGCTCTTGATAAGGTGTAAATTCTATATATACACACACATATATATATATACAGTATGAAAGGCAATATCATCGATGGTTGCAGTACATGTTTAATTAATCTAAGTCAGGAAAAAAATAGGTATTATACTCATAAAAGACAGGTTGATAAGTTGTTCTTGGAAAAGATAGCTCCTCGCTGCTACCTGACGCTCTGAGAATTAAGTATTATTGTGGGTGCAATTTCAACATTTGGAAACGTGTGTTGCACTTGTTTGTTGAAGATAAGCCTGCAAATACGTAACTCTGGGCTTATTTCCTTTGGTTCTTCTTTAAAAAAGACCTTTCTGAACTTTGTCAACTGGTGCGGCTCATGATTGTGATAAAGAAATGTGTAAATTTGTGAATGGTCAGTATAGCCATAAGCACTGCCAGCAAATCCTACAGAAACCATTTATCTTTGAGCGCGGTCCGATCTTTCGTGGTTGAACCTGTACCCAACATAGATCAGGGCGAGCGCGGTGAAGAGAATGCCGAGTAGCTCGCAAGTCAACTTGTAGGTGCCTAGCCAGTCGGGAAGGGGATAGGCTTGATCAGGTGGATGCAAAGTCGGCTGATAGAGAATGGTGATGGTATTAATGATGAGGAGTGAAACTATTATTACTTCTACCACTACTACTACTACTACTACTACTACTACTACTACTACTACTACTACTACTACTACTACTACTACTACTACTACTACTACTACTACTACTACTACTACTACTACTACTACTACTACTACTACTACTACTACTACTACTACTACTACTACTACTACTACTACTACTACTGCCTCTACTACTACTGCTACTTCTACTAATACTACGACATTGATTCAAACCTGTATGTACTTCCTTCAATTCGACAGTTAATTTTTATTGTTAATTATTTTAATTTACGCTTTTATTTACAGAGAAGCAACAGGTTTTCAGGTTGAATAGCTTTTTGAAACCACCTGTCCATAAAATGCATTTTAGGTTGAATAGCTTTTTGAAACCACCTGTCCATAAAATGCATTTTTTTTTTTTTGGGGGGGGGGGTATTTTGTTTCTACAAAATTTGTCGACTAGCGTTTAGTAACTTCATGTGAAAAAAATAACAACAAACACAGATTTGGAGCGGGGATGCCAGGAAAAAGTTAATAATTGAATAGGCTCATGTTCTCAAGATTGCCGGAGTATCCTGTACGGAGAACGGGTACCATCCGAGATTCGAAACGCGGACCTCCTGGTCACCAATTCAGAGCACACTTTGGCCACAGCTAGACTGACGCTGGTGACTGGGGTGGGTCTGTGGCTTCCGTATAAATCCCTCTTGTGATTTTTTTTAGCCTCTTTCTGACAGCGCAAGTAAATACAAGAGGCTTTCATAAAGAAATCCCAGTCCAGTTACAGCCCTACCCCAGCCAACAGCGGCAGTCTATCCTATCCGGTCTAGACGTCTGGTATGCTTAACTTTGTCCATGGTGAGGAGATTGCGTGCTTTTGATTATAATATGTCATAAAAGTCTTTGTTGGCTACCGTTTTTGTCTTGGTTTGTACTGAGATCATGGTCAACTAAATTGACTAATAAATTCGTCTGTCAGAAAGCCATTCTAATTAATTATTTTAAATAATTGATATGAACATAGACACACTTGGTATCTAGTAGTTAAAATATTCCATAATCCATGTATAGAGATGGATTTTTTAAAGTTCCTGTATCAATCTAACACGCACTAGTACATTAGTGGCTCAGACATTATCAGCTATGGTTGCATGTCATAATCATAAAATCTTTCATCTCAATTTTCTTGTGGTCAAATGTAGCGTGATGAAATATAGAAGTTTGAAAACCGGAGGCAATCAAAAAGATAATTAACTTTTGTCTGGCGCGAAATTGTGTATGCTTCGTTTGGAGGAGTAGTGTAATCTAAAGACTTTTTTCGCTCTTAAAAATTGAGGCTGGTTAAACAGCTAAACATATATTTTTCAAAAAAACTGCTAATTTCACATACTATCAGAAACTTGTTGAACTTAACTATGCATAATTATACTGCGAATAAATATATATTAAATAATTGTAAATATAAACTTGTTTGAACAAATTGAACTTTTTTTGTTCGTTTGAAATAAGCTTTTATATAGTAATTTAATGGTTGCAAAACTATTTTATACGAAAATCATTGTATAAAAACAATCCTAAATCCTGTGGACAAAAATTGTAAAACCGTTAAGTTTTTTATGGGGCTTTTTATTCATTATTTATTTGGGCTTGTTAAGTAGAATGATTTAACAGCATAAGTACAGTAACATCGCACAAATATTGACAAAAAGATTTTTGTGAATTTTATTTATTCATCCCATTCTATTCAAAAAGCTCAAACAATAATGCTAAAATGTAATACATGTAACAATTCCTCTGCTATTGCGATGTGATTATGTATTCAATAAAACTGATTTCTCCATGCAAGATTTGGAAAAGGTCCGATAAAATTGTGGTTTGTAATAGCACAAGCTGTATGAAAAAGTCTTTGGATATTATGCATTATAATAATCTGCTTTATTTAAGCGTTTATCATACTAAAGACACCACAGCAACTTAAATACACTTGAGATACACTACCACTGTATGGTCTTAGACAAAAGGGCAAAAGCCAAAAATCACGTGATCAAGAGCAGAAACAGCATAGTAAATACAGAGAAATAATTAGAAAGACCTTTTATCTCGGCCCATTAGCATCTACAACAACTTTTTTAACTGTAACAAAACAATTCAACAAAAAGATGATTTCTCATAGGTTTTACGTCGTTAGATTTTCTGAATGAATTCTAACCAGAGTTATGAACCCCTGCTAAGATTAAATTGGAGCCTTAAATTACATGCTTGCCAGTCGCTCTTTATAACAAACAGCTGGTAAGTGATGTAGCAAGGTTTGCTGTCTTTCGTCACTCGGTCCGACAAAAGCAGGCATTAATTGTATTGTTAGATTAAAAAACAGAACTTGGTCAGTGATCGCTATTGGACCCAATGGGATAGTGCGAGAGTAGCCGAGAATACGTCGTAGCGTCCAGAAATAGGGATTCTCCAGTACCAAGCCGCAGAAGTGAGTCGCAATTGCTCGATCTGAGGACAAGGAGTTTCCCCCCGTGCCAGGCGTGTTTTGCTCCCTGATGATTAACTTGTTCACGAACTTCTGGGCCTTGATCTTGTCTTTCAGACATTTTCCTGGGAACAGCATTGGTTTCTGTGAGAATTTTTTTTATTTAAAGCTTTAAAAATAAATATACGTACTAGATGTATAGTGAAAAGACACGTGTGATAGTAGTTTACGAAAGTCCTTTAACTTTAAGTTCTTTTTTTCCTCTGTGTGTGTGTGTGTGTGTGTCTATATTCCATTCTGTATAGTTAGAGGCTCTTGTTTTGTTTAATTTTTTTGTTTGCTCCATCAATCTACTTATCTATCTTTATATCTCATCTACTGTATTCTCAGTCCTTGTTCCTCTCATTTCTATCTGGTTCTACCTATTATATTTTTATTAGATATTAAGAATACTTTCTTGGAACTTCCAATTACAAGCTTGTTACCTTTTCTTCATGTTTTGTTCCTGTAACGATCCATGTAGCTCTGAATAACGACAGAAGAACTGCATAGTGGACTACAAAGGTTGCTATCTGGTAGTACTCAAATGCCTGTGGACTCAGGGGCTAGTAGAACTTACATTCTTCTAGCCCTTTAAATTGGTCAAAAACGTTGTGCATTGTGCATGTAAAAAATTAAAAATGCAAAACAAAGAACTGTTCCAGTGAAGTGCAAGTTATCAAGCATTTGATGTACACTTGATTGTGTTGGATGTCACGAATAGGTAGACTACGTGATTCTAGCTACTCAGAAGATGAATAGTTAGGCTTGCAGGTTCAAAGCACCGTATAATAATGTGACCAGCCTGAGACAGGAGTCCAGGTATCCCCGCCCTGTATCGAGTGGCAGCATATAAAATTGTCCGTCGACAGTCATGGGGTCCGTACACAAAAATCCTATATAGTGCTGACGTTGGACGGTATGCAACCAACTCAACTCAATTATTTAGAAGCACTTAAGTGCTGCAATCCAAAAGATCTCATGACCACCTGGGACAACAAACTCAAGATAAGGCGCTCGTTTGTGCTCATCCTCACCTGCCTCAGTCTAGGGGCTAACAGTCTGTACAGCAGCTTGCGTGCTGCCGTGCTTCGGACACAAGTGATCTCCTTTCGTAGTCGGTGGGCGGGAAAAGGAAGAGCTTCACCACATTCTCCAGCCAATCAAAATACTGGCCCGTCGTTTGAATCTCTTATAACCCCATGCAAAAATTTTATTTTTTAATTGAAGCACGTGTACACGTATTTACGTCTTTACCTACGTTATATAATGCTCTATCTCATTTTTTTTTTACATCTTTACGAATAAGATAGACCGTTATACAACTGAGAGATGACATGTTGGCACAGTGGGGTTCAAGTCACTTCACTTTTTCCACGTTGGCTGTACTTTCCAGAGCGCCAGATATATTTACATGTTTACCGAGAAATTCGTTGCGAGCGACAGGGTGAAATCGCTATTCGTTTATCTCCCTATGTAAAAGTGCTCTTAAACTCATACAAACAAAGCTTGGAGGTATTGCGAATGGGACTTGAGTCTAGAAGCTGCCAGGTGACTCAATAAAACATTGTATTTTGCATTATTTAATTTAGACCTGTTTCTTATATTTGTCTATTTTTTACATGATGAGTTCCCTCCATATGATTAACAAAACAATATGTTTGCGACTTGCAAATAAGTTTCACATTTTTTTTAATCATAATCATATCAATGACCATCCTTTATATTTAGTTGTTTTTATTTATCGCAATACATATATAAATTATATCTAGCTCTAAGTAAAATCAAAAGCAACATATCAACAACCGTCTCTATGCACTTCAAACAAATAGCATGGTGGTTTCCGTACAGATTCTATCATATTTTTGTACTCAGTACGGTTTGGTTTCTGTATTTATTATATAATTATTACCTTTATTTAAAGCAATGTAAAAGTCATAATCCTCGAAGTCTGTTTACTGTGTTTCCAGTCACAATCACGAAAGCCGTGCACTTCTACAAAGCAGTAACTTAACAAAAATAGCAGTTGTTTGTTTTTACATCCCTATGCCGTGATAATGTTTCCCATAACACGGGTTGTTATTTTAAGCGTCAGACATGATTCCTGACGTGAATTACCTATTAAAGCTTTAACTCAAAATAACTTTATACACGATTTGTATTTTCTGAAAAATCAGAGAGACTTTTTGGAACAACAAAATTAAAAATATACAAGGAAGCGATAAAAGGTAAAACGTAATTATGTTGATTTACTTTTAAAACTATTTTTAAATACATTGTGTTTTATGTGTCTGTCCGCCTTTTTTGATGTTTCATAAGATACGAGGGCACACTGGTGTTGTTGCTGCTGTTGTTGTTGTTGTTGTTGTTGTTTTTGTTGTTGTTGTTGTAGTTTTTTTGTGTTTGTTTGTGCTCGAATCATATTTTTAATTAAGATATTCCATAAAACTATTGCAGTATTTCAAGTTTTTGTTTGGGCTTTTGTTTGATATACTGGGTTTGTTGTTGTTGATGTGGTTGTTGTTGTTTTTGTTATTGTTGTTGTTGTCTTTGTTGCTGCTGCTACTATTACTGTTCTTGTTCTGAAAATTGATGCTACCGATGTTGCTGTAGTTATTTTTGTTGTTTCTGTTGTATTCTTGTTTTCTAACTTTTCATTGTAAAGCATATACGGTATAAAATTGCGAAAACAAAAAACACATTATCACGAATATTACGAACCATCCAGTAGAAATCTTCAAATATATATATTTCGTTATTATTTTTTTTTTTAAACAATCTCTATTGTCACCCATGTAACCTTCGTGTACACATATTCATCTAGCTGAAATCATAACTGTCGGAAGTGACCATAGCTAGGTGTGTTTTTGTGTCAGATGTGAATCTTTTACTGGGTGTTCTTGTTGTTGTTGTTGTTGTTGCTGCTGCTATTGTTGTTGTTGTTGTTGTTGTGGTTATTGTTGTTGTTGTTGGTGTTGTTGTTGTTATTTTGTTATGTTGTTGTTATGTTGTTATTATGTTGTTGTTGTTGTTGTTGTTGTTGTTGTTGTTGTTGTTGTTGTTGTTGTTGCTGCTGTTGGTTCGGTTTTGATTTTGTTTATTTTTATATTTTGTTTTTGTTTTCTTGTTTACATAACAAAACAAAAAGAAATATCAAGAATAATCCAAGTAATCCCCTAGTAGGAATCTTCAATTATAATTACGTTTTTTTTTTTCATGTAAAAAACAATCTCTGTTTGTACATGTACTCTTGACATTATATTATAACCATAGCGACCTGACTGAATTCCTCTCTGTCCGGAGTGACCAAGGGTCACTCGATGGTCTTCACCAGGGGAAAGTTGTTGGGGGTCCGGCTAATGAAGCACAGACTACAGACCAGCCACAGGGACTCTACTTGGACAGCCATCTCTCGCAGTGTTGTAGTCAGCATCACCTGGGCAACAGAGAAAGGATGTAAAGTACATGGAGTTTGAGGTTTTACCATTAAGAGTAAAGAAAGTGTATAGGGTGTAAAACATAAAATTATGAATTTGTGTTTGATGGTTTGTTTGTTTCAAGAAGTGGGGGGTGAAACAGACTATAAAAGAAATGGCATATAACTTATAATTGAATCTTTCAGCAGAATCTTGACACTAAGGCGGTGATATAAAAACACACATAAAAACAATATCTTTAAAGTCAAAACTTGTTTCAAGTCAACATCCAGATATGGCGTACGGTATAGAGTCAAACACTTGTCTAGTTCCAATGGTTGTCAAGAAGTTAAGAAGTACGGAGGTTGAAAGACAAGATATGGATTTTTTCAATTTAAGCGAAAAGTACAGAGATGAAAGACAGGTTATGAATAGTGTTTCAGGGCTGTAAGTACAAAGTTAAGGCAGCTTACGACTCGACGTAAGAATGTGAGAGTCAGAAGCCTTAAGACAGTGAAGACTGTGTAAATTAAAGACATTATTTGGAAAACAATGTTTCAGTACTAAAGAGAGCGTAAAGTACTGACTTTGACAGAAATGGTAAAAAAAAAGCTTGGTAGATGAAAGAGTGCAAAAAGTACAGGGTTTGCAAGAGAGGCTACTGAGCTTGAAGACTAAGGACTTTCTTATCCACTTACCTGGAAGATCCGCTTCAAAGCTTTAACGCCTTCATTCCTTCGCCCGTCAAAGACGACTGAAATTACATGTGATCTCTAGGTGGTTTTGATTCTGGACAAATGAAAATCCGAACGTATATGAATGATCTCTATTTCACTGCCATTTTCACCTTACAGGGGTTGTTAGAAAGAGATGATTTACTTCAAACGTGTTGTAAAATCTTGTAAAGAGGTTTAAAATAGAGAGAGAAAGAACGAGCAAGAAAGGAATAGAATGGTTAACAGAAAAGGGGAAATAGAAAGAAGATGAAATGTACAGTAATAAATAATTGCATTAGGCGTTATTACAAAAAAATACGTATGTGAAACTGTTCAACAACAAAAATTCAAAAAGAAAACATGAGAAAAACTGATTTGATATAAGATATAAGGACTAAATATTGTTTGATGTGTTCATTAATTAAATATTTTAAAAAAAGCAAGCGCTTTTGGTTTCAGATCAATATACCGTGTATCATTATAATTTATTCTATTATTCAAATGAAGTCTTTCGGGGAATGACTTTAATGGCTCATATAATTATATATATACAACCTCACCCCTCTCCTCTTGCTTTCAAGTTCCATTCAAAACGCCGTTAAAGCTGCAGTTAAAACACTAGGGGATCGTAAGTACATCGTCCTGGTAGCTTAGAACTCGCTTTAAGCATTCTTAACCTTATATCTTTAGACAAGTTGTACTTTTAGCCCTTGATTATAGTTTCTTACTTTCTTGTTGACCGCTGTAATGACTTTCAGATCCAATGCGTCTGTGTCCTTTACCTTTCATTCTCTGGACAAAACAGTCAGGATTGCTGACGTCATGATGACCTGAAAATATATACAAACGAAACAAACAATTCAAGATTTTATTAAATGACAGAGGTAAATCAATAGATGTTTGCTTCGTGATACTTTTCCTCCAACGAGAGTTTACCATTATTGTGTGAGTGTGAAATAATCTGGATGTAGTAAGCTAAGTATTTTTGTAGTCCGAAATCTTGTATAATTTTTTATGATGATGATGATGATGATGATGATGATGATGATGATGATGATGATGATGATGATGATGATGATGATGATGATGATGATGATGATGATGGTGGTGGTAGAGGTGATATTGATGATGATGATGATGATGATGATGATGATGATGATGATGATGATGATGATGATGATGATGATGATGATGATGATGATGATGATGATGATGATGATGATGATGATGATGATGATGATGATGATGATGATGAATCTGATGAGATGTGATGAGGAGCAGGAGATTGATGATGATGATGAGGAGGAGGAGGAGGAGGAGGAGGATCTAGGATGAGGAGGAGGAGGAGGAGGAGGAGGAGGAGGAGGAGTATACGGAAAACAAGGAGAAGGAAAAGAGTGATGGTAATGGTGACGACGATGATATAAATAATCATCATAATCAATATCATATTATATAACCACCCTTGTCTTAGATGGACCCACCCTTGTCTTAAATTGATACACGATGAGCAGTGGTAGGTACCAGACTATTAGTATTTAAGCTACTGTTTGTGGTAGAGACGAAACTGAGAGTTGTCCTTTTGTATGGTATATTGTCTGTGGTAGGGAACCAATCTGCTGGTAGTTAAAGCATTGTTTATTATTTCTGTTTTTTTCTGTACGGTATAATTGCCTGTGGTAGAAACTAATTCTTTTTGGTAAAGTGCTCTGTGGTATAGAACCACCTGCTGGTAGTGAAACCAGAGACTATAGATTTAGTCAACGTCGCACTCTCTGGTTAGACCACTGTCTGTGGCAGAGTCACAAAACTATGCTTTGTAATTCTGTATGCTATACTGGGCTGTGGTAGAGAACCACCTTGCTTGTAATTACACTATTGTCTGTGGTAGAGACCAAAACTTCAATTGGAATTCTAGGTGGTATACTGTTTTGTGGTAGAGACTAACCTGCTTGTAGTCAAATAAGTGTCTGTAATTTGGTACCAGTTCTGTGGCAAAGACCAAGCTGGGTTTTTTTTTTAATTCTGTGTGGTATACTGTTTTGTGGTATAGACTAACCTGCTGTTTGTTTTTTTTTGTTTTTGTGTGTGTGTGTGGGGGGGGGGGATTTGTTTGTTTGTTTTTTGTTGTTTTTTGTTTCTTTTTTTTATTCTATATGATAGGATGTTCTTTGGTAGAGACTAACCTGCTGGTGGGTAAACCACTGTCTGTTGTTGTTTTTGTTGTTGTTGTTGTTGTTGTTGTTGTTGTTGTTGTTGTTGTTGTTGTTGTTGTTGTTTGTTGTTGTTTTGTATGTGTGTTTTTTTGTGTTTTTTTTTTATTCTTTATGATAAGATGTTCTGTGGTACAAAACCAACCTGCTGGTAATTAAGCCTGAAGAGCCCCAGCATGAGGCCCGACTCGTCCTGCTGCCTGTCCAAGCCATCCAGCCCTGGTACTGTGGTAGAACATGGCACTGGTCAGCATCGCCAGGACAAGGGATCTCAGGCACGTCCACACACGCTCCACTCGGCGGCGCAATGATTAGAGTACCAGTGATGAAGATAAAGAAACAGAAACACGGGTTAGGTGGAAATTAAACCACACACCCCTGTATATTTTCTTCATGATTGTTTTAATAAATCTTTGTTTTTGTCGTTGTTGTTTTTGTTGTTGTTGTTGTTGTTGTTGTTGTTGTTGTTGTTGTTTTCTGTGGTATTTGATTGCCAATAACGTAAAACACAGATTCTGTGCAAATACGTACACACATTCATACACACTAGCAAGAAGACAGAACAATCCTCAATTTCACGCAAGCCTACCAAGAAAAGAACAAAAAATTATTATGCATAAAAAAAATTTTTCACAACACAAAATTCTACTCGATAGGCCCCTAGAATTGTTGCCGCTGATTTAAAAAAGGGATGTTGTTGTTGCTGCTGCTGTTGTTGTTGTTGTTGTTGTTGTTGTTGTTGTTGTTGTTCTCGTTGTTGTTGATTAGACAATTGAAAAGGGGAAATATATATGACTAGCGTTAAAACCACTATATGTTTAGAAATAGTGACTGAACGTCCAGTCCTAAATCAGCTCGCAATAAAATCTCACCGGGGAATTACCCAGTACGGAACAAAGTTAGAAAGCATGTACTCTATTTTAGGTTCAAGCTTGCTCATCAAGCGGGGGCCTTGAGCAACGCTGAATCGTAAGGTTTCTTTTAGTCTTTAGAATGGAACAAAAAATACGTATACGGAGAAATTAATTAAAACGATCTACTCTAAGGTGACACTATAATATGTCTGCTTGTTGAGTTACAAAGTGGAATAAATTATTTTGAAATCGCATTCTTACTATGTGTTTAAAAGCTACATATTACCTCATTTACTACAGGATATAATTTATACTCATGATGATTTATCACTGTTGCCAGCATTTGCTCATCATTGATAAACCAGGGCGAAAATACTTGTCCAGAACACAAAACAGAAACGAAAATAGAATCATAATTATCACGAAATGATAGTTTAGATGGATTTTTTTCCAGAGAATAATAAATTGGATCGAAGTGATTGCAGCTGTGAAATAATGATGTACTTTCGTAGAGTATTGAGTTCAGCGGAAATCAATCGGAAAGCGAATGGTATGGGTTACAGAACCCGTGATGCGCCACTTAATTTGGACACTGCTGCGGTATTTATTTGGGTTACGGTAATGTTTAGTCACTGATTATTACTACAGAAGGATCATAGTATACAATTATAGTAATGGAAAGAGAGCTGTGTTGGCTGTTTTTCCACATTATTTTCGTGAAAGCATTATCACATGTACATTGTGTTTTCAGTCCCTTTCGCTTTTTCTTTCTGTCTCTCTCTATCTCTAAATTCACGAGTATACAGTGCATGTTGGTTTGTAGGTTTGATGTTTTTTTTGTCCCGTCAGTCTGGTAAATTTTTTTTTTTTTATATTTGTGGGAGGATGATGTGTGATTGGAAAACGTTGCTGTATGCTTGACTGTCGATGTTGATGCCTTGTGGTTTTAATGTCTGTAGAGTATCGACCTTTTTTATGAGCCATGCGTTCAAGGGTTAGAATGAGGATATTTCAGATTATGCTAACAACACAGCATTGATCATTACAACAACTTGAGGGCTTACTATAATGATTGTTTAAAAAGTTTAAGAATATAATGAAAAGAAGTGACTTTAATTAACGTGAAGAAAACTAAATTTATTCAGAAATAGAGACAGAGAAGGAGCCATAGGAAGGAAAAGACAGGGCGAGGAGAATAGAAAGTGGGAGAAAAAGAAGGAAAAAGAGAGAAAAAGATTGGAAATGAGAGACAAAGAGAGGAGGTGAGGGAAGCGAAAAAAAGAGAAGAAAGAGAGAGAGAGAGAGAGAGAGAGAGAGAGAGAGAGAGAGAGAGAGAGAGATAGAAAGTGGGAGAAAAAGAAGGGAAAAGAGAGAAAAGGATTGGAAATGAGAGACAAAAAGAGGAGATGAGTGAAGCGAAAGAAACAACAGACAGACAGACAGACAGACAGACAGACGGACAGACAGACAGACAGACAGACAGACAGACAGACAGACAGACAGACAGACAGATACAGAGAGAGAGAAAGAGGAATGAGGTGAGGGAAGCGAAATGAAAAAGGAATAAAGGGGAGAGACAAACAGATTAGAATACCAATAGGTTAATACCCCCGGTTTTAACTATGCAGCCATACCAGTTGCACCTACTTCTTCAATCTCCCGCCTCACACATAAAAGGAAATTAAATGTATAAACCTAACCTTGCCCGTCCCCCCAGCGTAGAAGGGAAGGTTTGTCTTATCGGTCTCAACCTATTCTCTCTTTCCACTTTAGAAACTCCAAAATTAGGGAACCCCATACATAAGATGACTAGCCTCGTAGTAATAGAATGAACCAGCATAGGATCTATCATGTCTTGCCTTCATCCTGAGCTTGTGTCTTCTGTCAACGCCGCCTGTCGCCCTATAGGATCCCTCAGGGGAACCTAGGAGACATTAAACCCGGAGAGAGAGAGAACAAACAGACACACAGATACAGACAGACAGAAACAGAAAGATGGGATGAGAGAGAGGAGAGTTAAAGAGACAGGTAGAAAGGAAAGTGAGAGAGATGGAGGTAAAAAAGAAAGAGAGGTCAAAAGATAGAAAAATAATGCTAACCATGAGTAGTAGAAAGGCGTCATTAATGCTCAATGGACATGAGCATAAGTTAAAATGAGCCATGGGGAATAATAAATAAAAATGATAAAAGGTCTATAAAAGGGTTACGTTCCTTCGGTATTTCAAAGGCGCATAACTCCGTATAAAGGGAGATAATTCAAAAAATAAACAGGAGATGAGGGAGGTACAGCTCTGACCCTCCGCCACATAGGCACTCTCATGATAGCCAGCCCTCAAAACCACAATAATCGAACGAGATCTAAATCTGTAAGTTCAAAACAGATATGAATAAGACAGTTTATGAATATCATGATCTACATCCAGAACCCGTGATGCGCCACATTGTTGAACGCTGCTGCGGTATCTTTTTTTGTCCCGAAAAACACATCTACCGTATTAATTATTCGTGTTCAAGTCACCCCGTTTTCGACATAACTAAGTTTATAGACAGTAATCGTTTGAAAATGACTTCAAACAAAAGTCCTTTGAGCTCAATGTTAGAGTTCCGCAGAATAATTGTACCAACGATTAAGGTTCGAACATCACGTTTATATTCTTTCATTCTCCCGCCTCAACATATTTGCCCATGTTATGTGCGAAAATAATTATGTCCGCTTCTGTAAAATGTTATTAGTTCACAGATAAATTGTTAGCTTGTGAAATACATGTTTTCTACTTTGTATTCATCTTTGAGAGTTGTCCTTTTGTATGGTATATTGTCTGTGGTAGGGAACCAATCTGCTGGTAGTTAAAGCATTGTTTATTATTTCTGTTTTTTTCTGTACGGTATAATTGCCTGTGGTAGAAACTAATTCTTTTTGGTAAAGTGCTCTGTGGTATAGAACCACCTGCTGGTAGTGAAACCAGAGACTATAGATTTAGTCAACGTCGCACTCTCTGGTTAGACCACTGTCTGTGGCAGAGTCACAAAACTATGCTTTGTAATTCTGTATGCTATACTGTTCTGTGGTAGAGAACCACCTTGCTGGTAGTTAAACTATTGTCTGTGTAGAGACCAAGCCTTCA
Organism: Elysia chlorotica; assembly: GCA_003991915.1. Classification (NCBI taxonomy): domain Eukaryota; kingdom Metazoa; phylum Mollusca; class Gastropoda; family Plakobranchidae; genus Elysia; species Elysia chlorotica. Next base: position 111,770 of record RQTK01001217.1, on the reverse strand, counting down.
ATTGTAATTCTGTGTGGTATACTGTTCTGTGGTAGAGACTAATCTGCTTGTAGTTATATAATTGTCTATAATTTGGTACCTGTTCTGTGCCAAAGACCAAGCTGTGATTTGTACTTTTGTTTGTATACTGATTGTGATAGAAACCCATCTGCTGTTATTTAAACCATTGTTTGTTGTTTCTTCTTTTGTTGTTGTTTTTGTTTGCTTGTTGTTGTTTGTTTGTTTTTTGTTTATGGTATTCTATATGATAAGATGTCCTGTGGTAGAGACTAACCTGCTGGTGGGTAAAGCACTGTATGTTGTTGCTGTTGTTATTGCTGTTGTTGTTGTTGTTGCTGTTGCTTTTGTTGTTGTTGTTGTTGCTGTTGTTGTTTGTTGTTGTTTTTATGTGTTTGTTTTTTGTTATTCCATGTGATAGGCTGTTCTGTGGTACAGAACCAACCTGCTGAAGGGTCCCAGCATGAGGCCCGACTCGTCCTGCTGCCTGTTCAAGCCATCCATCACATGGTCTAGAACATGGCACTGGTCAGCATCGCCAGGACCAGGGATCTCAGGCACGTCCACACACGCTCCACTCGGCGGGTGGGACGGGGGGCGCAATGATTAGAATAACAATGATGAAGATAAAGAAACAGAAACACGGGTTAGGTGGAAATTAAACCACACACCCCTGTATATTTTCTTCATGATTGTTTTAATAAATTATTATGAAGTGAAGGGAGGGAAAGTATATCTCTTATTTGTTGTTGTTGTTTTTGTTGTTGTTGTTGTTGTTGTTGTTGTTGTTGTTGTTGTTTTCTGTGTTATTTGATTGCCAATAACGTAAAACACAGATTCTGTGCAAACACGTACACACATTCATACACACTAGCAGAAAAGACAGGGCACTCCTCAATTTCACGCAAGCCTACCAAGAAAAGAACAAAAAAAAATTATGCATTAAAAAAAACCTTCACAACACGAAATTCTACTCGATAGGCCCCCTAGAATTTTTGTCGCTGATTTAGAAAGGGGATGTTGTTGTTGCTGCTTCTGTTGTTGTTGTTGTTGTTGTTGTTGTTGTTGTTCTCGTTGGTATTGATTAGACAATTAAAAAGGGGAAATATAATGGACTAGTGTTAAAACCACTATATGTTTAGACATAGTGACTGAACGTCCAGTCTTAAATCAGCCCGCAATAAAATCTCACCGGGGAGTTACCCAGTACGGAACAAAGTTAGAAAGCATGTACTCTAATTTAGGTTCAAGCTTGCTCATCAAGCGGGGGCCTTGAGCAACGCTGAATCGTAAGGTTTCTTTTAGTCTTTAGAATGGAACAAAAAATACGTATACGTAGAAATTAATTAAAACTATCTACTCTAAGGTGACACTATAATATGTCTGCTTGTTGAGTTACAAAGTGGAATAAATTATTTTGAAATCGCATTCTTACTATGTGTTTAAAAGCTACATATTACCTCATTTACTACAGGACATAATTTATACTCATGATGATTTATCACTGCTGCCAGCATTTGCTCATCATTGATAAACCATGGCGAAAATCATTGTCCAGAACACAAAACAGAAACGAAAATAGAATTATAATTATCACGAAATGATAGTTTAGATGGATTTTTTCTAGAGAAAAATAAATTGGAGTGAAGTGATTGTAGCTGTGAAATAATGATGTACTTTCGTAGAGTATTGAGTTCAGCGGAAATCAATCGGAAAGCGAATGGTATGGGTTACAGAACCCGTGATGCGCCACTTAATTTGGACACTGCTGCGGTATTTATTTTTGTCCCAAAAAACACATCTATCGTATTAATTATTCGTGTTCAGGGCACCCCGTTTTCGATATAACTAAGTTTATAGACTGTAATCGTTTGAAAATGACTTCAAACGAAAGTCCTTTGAGCTCAATGTTAGAGCTCCGCAGAATAATTGTACCAACGATTAAGGTTCGAACATCACGTTTATGTTCTTTCATTCTCCCGCCTTTACATATTTGCCCATGTTATGTGCGAAAATATGTCCGCTTATGTAAAATTTTATTAGTTCACAGATAAATTGTTAGCTTGTGAAATACGTGTTTTCTATTTTGTATTCATCTTATAAATCACTTTTAGGTAATTAAAAAGTGATTTGCTTAAGGCTAAATAATATAAAGATCCGTCATCGCCTGTCCCTAGATCATGGTGTGCTGGTAATGAAAGCACAAACGAAAGTGAAGAAGATGAAAAGTGAATCGAGATGAGATTGACGATTCAGTAGAACGCAATAACATTGGACCCTAGCGTATTAAAATCAAGAGCACCTTGAAACGAATTAGAGATGAGCAAGATGGGTATGCTTAAATATAGTGTGAATCTCATAGGTATAACATACAGATGGATCATTTGAAAAGTGAACTTTACACTTTATTTTGGGATGACGTTCTTCATACGGTCGACGCACCAAACAAAAGGTTACAACACACTTTTGAATACATGTGTTGATGGTGTACCGCGGTTCGTTTTTAACGATGATATCGCTTTCAAACGTGACATGTTCCAATTATATGAAAAAATTGCATGAAACTGTCCTCATCATCTTATATGTTTTTATTTTAATATAAGGGCACAGGCATTCCAAGGTAAAGAGAACACCTCTTGGTTACAGCTGCGCAAATAAATCAAAGATGAGTCCCTCTAATAATTAGAGAGTAGAGTAATTTCTTCCGTTTATAGATCAGTGCCTAGCATCTTTAGAGAACATATTAAAATCGCATTTAGAAATATTCACTTGTTTGGCCTACAGATGCATTTAAATATGTCTTAAAAATAGATGAAAACCGCAGCACAAAAACTAGTATAATCACCATTCACAAACGATTTTCACATGTCTTTATCACAATCAAGAGCCGCACCAGCTTACAAAGTTCCGAAACATCTTCTTTAAGAAGAACCAAAAGAAATAAGCCTCGGGCTATGCCTTTGCAGGCTTATCTCCAACAAATTAGTCCAACACACGTTTCGAAATATTGAAATTGCACCATCAATAATGCTTAGTTCTCATAGTGTCAAATAGCAGCGAGGAGCTATCTTTTCAAAGAACAAGACTAACTAGGCAACCTGTCTTTTATGAGCATTACACCAGAAAGTTCTCCATAACCATGAATAATGAAACATGTGTTGTCACTATAGATAATACTGCTCCAGGAAAATCAAGTAAAGTGCCTGGACCGCAAATTAAAAGGAAAAAAAAACTAGGTGACATAGTTATAAGAATATTAAAACCATTCATAAGTGAAAAAAACAACCTTACTCAACACCTTAAAATATGTTAATGCAATTAAATAGTTGATAATTTTATTTAGAGAGTAAACAACTAATCGCTGGCTCACCCAAACGACATGTACAACGCGTTGTAAACAACCATATCATAGACCAATCATTTGAGGCGGTAATACCCCTCCCCCCTCCCCCTTCCCCAAACCTGAACTGAGCCCCGGGCCCTCTGCAATGTAAACCCGACACTGGATTTTGTTTAGCTTGGCCGTGGAATAATCATCCACAGTAGGCTGAAAAGACACCAACCAATAATATTCCGAATAAGCTAGAGATTAATTTTATTCGGAATATTATTCCGGATAAGCTGTAGAGTTATTTGGAATATTATTCCGGATAAGCTGTAGAGTTTTTGGGAATACTATTCCGGATAATGACAGACTTAAATTAATTGAAAATAAAGCCGGATTATAGTGCTTTAAAGGCCATCAGTGTTTTGATGAAGCTGGGACGCTTAGAATGGTCTTGTAAAATGCAAGTTATGGGCATTTGAAAGTCCTAGCTTTGTTACTTTTTGTGTTGTTGTTTTGTTTTGTTTCATTTAAGATCTACGTCTGTTTGTCTATTTGGCCACGAAACTACAAAAAAAAAACCTGTGCTATCTTTGTTGTTTAAGCTGCCTTAGTTTCTTGGTGTACTTTTTGTTGCTGTTGTTCCTAATGGATGTGGTGGTAGTGATGTTCTTTTTGTTGTTGCTATTCTTTAATTGTTGTTCTTGTTATTCTTGTTTGTTTTTCCTTCGTTTTCAATGATGGATTCCATCGAAAGTCTACACTATATAAATGTTCATATAGTGGCTATATTTTTTAGACCTAAATAGAAAAAAATGTTGATGAAAATCTCGTCTTCCATTATATACTTGCTTACACTTCAGTTCTTTGTTTAAAAAATTACACAATACATGTATTATGTTTTTGTTAAACTAACTTTTTTTTGTAATTTGGACCAATGGCTTTTTAATACTGAAGAAAGATTTTCATTTTCAATTTCTATTAAAGAAGACTGCAGCAATATTCATGAAGATACCAGACAACGGAAAAAAATTAGTGAATGTACATGTATCTCTAACTTATAAAAAAAAAAAGAAATGTCTTTAAAACATAAAGATAAATATCGATCATTGTATTAAAGGGAAACAAAAAGGGACATTATCACATGTAAATGTATAGATCCTAAATGCTAGCAAGAAGGGGGGCGCAGTGGTCCTGGGGCAGAACATCGGCTTCCGACGCAAAAGGTCCAAGTACGAGCCCTGGCGATTGTGCTCCCTACTGGTTTGGTCGGTGTCAGTTTAATGTGACCGGCTGAGACAGGAGTCATGGTAGCCCCGCCCTGTCTCGTGTGTGGCAGCACATAAAATTGTCAGACGTCAGTCTTGGGGTCCGTCTACAATATAGCCCACATAGTGCTGATGTTGGACGTTAAACCAACTCAACAACTGAACAACAACAGTTGGCAAGAAATACTATTTGTAGCATAAAAGTTTACGTTACTTATATTTCTCGAAAAATACTTTTTGGAGAGAGAGGGAGAGAGAGAAAGATATATATATATATATATATAGATAGATAGATAGATAGATAGATAGATAGATAGATAGATAGATAGATAGATAGA
>RQTK01001217.1:80114-106803 GCA_003991915.1 Elysia chlorotica | reverse complement strand
AGACAGACAGACAGACAGACAGACAGACAGACAGACAGACAGACAGACAGACAGACAGACAGACAGTCAGACAGACAGAGAAAAAGTGTGGGGTTTCATTTTTTTGCATATAGTCAAACTGCAAAACTAAAGACTTTTTTTTATAAAAATTAATCAGTAAAAAATGTAACACATCCGAATGGCAAGCAAATCAAAATAAAGGAACAATATGTTTGTAAACATTGACATTTCATCAACACATTTTATTTGTGACTTTGTTAAAGCATTTAATACTTTGAAAGAAAATCAACATTGCAGTGCATTCAATTTGGAATTTACATTATAATAGACGAAACACAATGATAGATTTCTTAAATCTAATTCTATCGATTTCTTAATTTCTTTGTCTCTCACCCCACCCAATCGCTTCCTTAAAGACAAAAGAGAGAACTATAGTGAGACGACAAAGAAGAGAGAGAGAGAGAGAGAGAGAGGGGGGGAGATAGAGAGAGACAGTATAGAAAGAGAATAAAGGGAGGAAGGGGGAAGATAGAGAGAAGAAGAAACTAGCAGAAAAGGCAAATAATATTTTTACTCTTGACATTGTACATGTAATATTAGCTTTTTACACCAAACTAATCGTAATAGCTTCAACACAAGCTCAAAGTAAGCCTTTGAGGGTTAAACACAAGAAAGCTCATGGTAAAATAAAATCAAAAGTGGCAACTACCTCTACATCTATAAGAAAATATTTGGGCACTTGTTTCCTAACTTTTTTAAATGTCTTAAAAATTCAGAAAGTCACTTCTTCTTGATAATTCGACATATTGAACTATCAAGAAGTGCAGTAAAATCAATAATTCCACAATGTATACACAATTTATACCAGTAGCCATCATATAATCACTAGTTCTACAGCACATAAATAGAGACTATTCAGATAAAAATCAAGACATAAATGTCTCAGCCTCCAGTTGACGCTTTATGCCTTTCAAACAATATAAGAAAATTTTTGCTTTTCAAACAATAATACAAGACATTTCCCTTTCAAACAATATTACAAGACTTTTTCCTTCAAACAATATTACAAGACTTTTTCCTTCAAACAATATTACAAGACTTTTGCCTTTCAAACAATAATACAAGACTTTTGCCTTTCAAACAATAATACAAGACTTTTGCCTTTCAAACAATAATACAAGACTTTTGCCTTTCAAACAATATTACAAGACTTTTGCCTTTCAAACAATAATACAAGACTTTTGCCTTTCAAACAATAATACAAGACTTTTGCCTTTCAAACAATATTACAAGACTTTTGCCTTTCAAACAATAATACAAGATTTTTTGTCTTTAAAATTATAAAATTGGTGTTTACATCTCTGAGGTAAATTACTACATGAAGTGACTCCTTGACAAAACTTCAAAGCAGAAAAAAATACCTCGAGATCACAGGGAGAAATAATATCATAAACATATATGTGCATGCATTTAACTAAAAATGTTAACCAAAAACAAGATGAGTTTTACATGACCAGCAAGCAATTTCAATCATGTATATACTGCAGAGTCCTGAAACATCATATTGTACTGACATATTGAACTATCAAGAAGTGCAGTAAAATCAATAATTCCACAACTTGTACCAGTAGTGATCATATAATCACTAGTTCTACAGCACGTAAAATAGAGATCATTCAGATAAAAATCAAGACAGAAATGACTCAGCCTCCTGCTGACGCGTTATGCCTTTCAAACAATAATATAAGACTTTTGCCTATCAAACAATAATACAAGACTTTTGCCTATCAAACAATAATACAAGACTTTTGCCTTTCAAACAATAATACAAGACTTTTGCCTTTCAAACAATAATACAAGACTTTTGCCTTTCAAACAATATTACAGGACTTTTGCCTTCAAACAATATTACAAGACCTTTGCCTTTCAAACAATAATACACGACTTTTGCCTTTCAAACAATAATACACGACTTTTGCCTTTCAAACAATAAAACACGACTTTTGCCTTTCAAACAATAATACAAGACTTTTGCCTTTCAAACAATAATACACGACTTTTGCCTTTCAAACAATAAAATACGACTTTTGCCTTTCAAACAATAATACAAGACTTTTGCCTTTCAAACAATAATACAAGACTTTTGCCTTTCAAACAATAATACAAGTCTTTTGCCTTTCAAACAAAAATACAAGACTTTTTGTCTTTAAAATTTTAAAATTGGTGTTTACATCTCTGAAGTAAACTACTACATGAAGTCACTCTTAGACAAAACTTGCAGAAAAAAATACCTCAAGATCACAGAGAGAAATAATATCAAAAACATGCATGTATAATATATGCATTTAACTAAAAATGTTCACCACCAACAAGATGAGTTTTACATGACCCTGGTAAGCTATTTCAATCATGCATGTACCTCAGCAGTCCTGAAGCATCATATTGTACGTCTTGATCTTTTTATAGGGCATACATACTTTAAAGCCAAACCTCTTGCCAATAGCATTAACATGATTAAGCAGTTATTTGATATGATATAAGCTTTTGCACTAAGACTAATCTAACATCTTACATGCTTAGCTGAAAAATAAAAAAGCACATCAAGAACCTTTCAGAATAAAGTTGATTTTTAAAAGTCCAACCACAGCAGCAAGGTTATAATTATTGTGGAAGGTCCCAAGACTAACATTTGACAATTTTATGTGTTACCATAAAGAGATACATAGCAGTGATACCCTGGATAGAGACTCTAATTTCACAATCCCATGTACTAAACTCCACTGTTAAATGTTCCACATATAAGCTTATGGATAACACTGAAAATGAGGGCATCCCAGGTTAAACAAAGTTGGATGAGGTTTGGATAGTGTTACTTTTAATCACATATGCAAAATAATGCAAGTATTTTTTTTTTAATGTACTTCTAGTATGATATTTCAAATACGCTACAAGACAAATTTCAAGCAAATGTATTGGAAATATTTTAGTTTCAGTTAAGGTTCGATCAAGTATGATAAACACAAATCTAGTTTGAATTTCATTTCTTTCTGCTTTCTCTTAGAGATTAACTTTGGCGTTCCTTACATATATCATCCAGATTCATGAATTTTTAAATATACAAAAAATTGCTGTTTCAAGCAACAAATACATTCTTGTGTTACAAGACATAGAATGAAACTGAAAAGATATCATATGGTCGCACCTCTGGCTTAAAATTATAAGCATAAGCAGTTAGAGATACCCATGTCAACACCACAAGCACATTTATTTTTTAGAAATAAAACGGTTGTCCCTGGCTAGAGAGGGGTTCCTAAACAGATGATGACCTTGTTACAATCCATTTCATGATATGTTGTCATCACTGGCAAGAAATGAATGTAACGATTCAGTTGATGAACTTGTTATAGTAATTTCAGGCTAGAATATCTTGTCATCACTGGCTAGAGGTAAGCCACTACACAGTTGATGATCTTACTACAGTCCATGCCATGATATCTTGTCATCAATGCGTAGAGATGGGGGAAACTAGACAGTTGATGAGCCTGCTTCTCCTTGTCATCGGTGGGTTGAGAAAAAGGTTACTTTACTTTACAGGAGGATGATAATTTTACTTCATATCAGGCTAGAAGATTGTGTCATCACTGTATAGAGATGAGGGTTACTATATAGTTGATGATCTTCAACAGTCCATGCCACACTAGAATATCTTGTCATCACTGTCTAGAGATGATGGTCACGAAACAGTTGATGATCTTCCTTCTTGTCATCACTGGCTAAAGATGAGCATCACTATACAGTTAATGATCTTGCTACAGTCCATGTCACACTAGGATATCTTGTCATCACTGGCTAGAGATAAGCGTCACTATACAGTTGATGATCTTGCTTCCCCGAGGGCAGGTCAGTAGGTCCATGTCAGGCTGGGATATCTTGTCAGACAAAAGCTGATCCAGTTCTCCCCTCAGATCTCTCATTAGCTCTGCGACCTGGAAGAGGGAGGAGTAAATATAGGTTGGCTGTCAAGAAAAAGATCATCATATGCATTGTACACCACTGTTGCATAGGGAAAATGTGTTGATTGTCTAGTAGTAAGAAATTGACTGGTATCTACATGCCTTCATGCCACCATCAATGTAACTGCAAGTCGTAAATTGGTTGATTGTTTACAAGTTAAATGCCTGTCAGGGAACTAGTTGACATGAAGTGTTCCGAGTAGAAGCATCTCCTCTTGCAGGTGGTTAGTAAATTGATTCTTTAGTGATCCTTCACACTTATATCATACACATGCATTTTACTAGAAGACATAAATTTAAAGTCTTTTTTAACACATTATACCGACATCGATTCAACCAGTAGGGGACAAGATCGTACATTATATATGATCAGTGTTTTACCACTTAAGCCAGCTCCCTTCCCCTTCCTCTCCATGCAGGTTCTAGCTAAAAAACAATCAGAATGGGTGTAGTGGGGCTTTCTTGATTCTTTAAATGACAAAGGTGTTATGGGTGTATTAGGATGTACACATAATATTTCAGAGCACATTGAGTTTTTAACAGTTAGAAAGAGTAAATGGTTTCAAGACTTGATTTACAGCATGATTTCCCTACTTCTTTATCCTTTGAGTAATATACTCTCACCTGAGTGCTTGATGCTTTGAAGCTGATCCAGCCATCATCCACAGATAGGATAAAGTTTCCCTGGTAGAGATCCAGAGACATAGAGCCCCCGCCAAACAGGAGCAGGGGGTACACAGACACCATGGAGCTGTCTCTCACATACACCTGCAACGTGTCATAGAAACCAAAAAAATGTGTTGAAGTTTGCAATTTCGTTCTCTAAAAAAACTGGCCAAAATACATTGATAGTGAAAAACGTCCAATCCAGTCCTTAAAAAGAATTATTGTAGATTCAACATGACTGAATTTATCATTGACCATTAGTGATGTTTACTTAACACAACATCAAGCAGTTGACAGTTATGAAGGAGCAAAAATATAAATTTGCACTGCTGCCGGTGATAAAAAAATTTGTTAAATGAAAGAATTATTAATTAGAAATAGCTTTTCAGGTTAGGTTAGTACCATTCAAACACTGGCACTATTAAAGAACAAAAAATTGCGCATATATATATATATGCAACTGCATCATTTTAACTAACAGGATTCTGTAAATATTCTAGGATACGTAATTAATAAGTTATTTCAAAAAAAAAACATACCTTTGTTGTTTTAATTTTCTCATGGTAGACAAGGTAGGGACTTGGAAAATGTCGAATTTGGAAATTCACAGAGGACGGATGAATGCTCACCTATAATGAAACAACAATTATCATTTAAAGTCAGTAAAGTCCATTTGATAAAATTTTGCTATAGTGATAGAGAGTGCAGAAAATATCAGACCTGTATCAAATTACAAACCAAAGTTGTGCATATAAATATTTTATAATAAGTCTAAGAGATATAAAATTAAGAGCGGGTGATCCTTTGCACAAAAAGTCTTAAATGTCAAAATGGCCTTTATTTTCTCGCAGTCTTATTTAAGGGAAAAAAAGTTAAAGATTAATTGATTTTAGTAAAGAGTAACTAATAAGTTTAGAGCAGCACTACTTTCAGCAAGCAACGTGGTGCATAAGGTTTGGCTCACACAACCAAAAATACAAAGGCTCCACCAGTACTTTTTTTATTGTTTGTGGGAAAGTATGAATTATGTTTCAAGGAAAAAAAAATAACATAATTATTTAATATTCATTAGGTATGCTATGTGTTTGCAAGTGTGAGTAAGTACTGAGTATTTTTAGCTATTGTTTTTTTTTAATATCTTCACCCCACACCATCCTGCAGGTTCAATTTGGTTTTTTAATTTCTTGACGCCTATAATCAGCAACTAGGTTATACAGTGGACAGCTCCCAAAACTACAATATGCCAATTTTACGTCCTGCCACACAGAAACATAGCGTGGATACCAGGACTTCTGTCTCAGCTGATAACATTATACCAACATCGATTCCACCAGTTGGAGACAAAATCGGACATCATATATGGTCAGTGCTCTATCACCTAAGCCAGCTCCCCTTCCCCTTCCTCTCTCTGCAGGTTCTAGCTCAAAACTATCAAAATGTGTGTGGTGTGTCTTTCTTGAATCTTTAAATGGCAGAGGTGTTATGGGTGTATTAGGATGTACACATAATACTTAAGAGAACATTAAGTTGACACTCACATAACCATCAAGCTTTGTTTTAAACTTTAGTTCCTCCGCATTAGGTGCCCTCACAACAGCTCCTGTTAGAAACAAGTTCAAACAAAATAAGTGATACAAAATCAATGGCAATGTCTGCTAAGAGTAATAATGGGTGGAAAGTGGGAAGATCCCATTGTTAGTAATATTAAGGGCCGCAAAGATGGTGACAAAAGATAAAGGTTCAAAAATTCATTAAAAAAATATAGAATTAGATTGATATCCGCTCTTTAATAAATAATAGTATTGATACAGTGCTCAAGCTCGTAGTGCTATATATAGAGTGACAGTAGCAAAAAAATGTTGCCAATACAAAGACTTAGCTGTCTATCGATTGTTAAAATTTTTACAAAATATGAAATTGATCCTCTACAAACAAATCTAAAACTTAGTTTACTTACGTTTAATGTTTGTGTATTTCTTTATTCATTCAATGAATCCAATACCATGATCTAGACTATATTGTGGAGGAATCTCCAAAACTAATTATGTAATATCTGGCATTTTTTGTGCTACTAAAAAGACTTTTTGTCTCAGTGGCACTGGCACAACAATTAGTAGAGAGGCAACCTGGTTATGGTTTCAACCCAAAACTTTCCAATTATAAGTCGTGCGCTTTACACACTGGGCCCCATAGTTCCTCCTGTTTAACATTTACCTGAACTGCTCGCAGCGTAGCGGGTGTCTGGCGTCATAATCTGGACAATATTGGGGAAAAGTGCGGCCACCAGCATACCAGACATCAGCTTCCAGCTGTTGGAGTTCACATTAGCCTGTGAAAAAACAAAAAATAATTGACTTGAAATTTTTTTGTGAGAAACTAACTATCTCAATTGAATAATATAAAATAGATATTTCCAGCAATTTTGTCATTACCTCAAGCATACTAACAATACACTGAGTGTTGATCCCTAAACTCTTGAAATCTGGTTTCTCCAATATATTTTTCAAAGTGAGGAGCTTTCTTTATTTTCTTGGAGTAAAGCTTGGTAGAAGTTTTAGAGCTTTACAAAGCTTAAAATCTTTAGAAGGCTATGGGCTTGCCATACCACAGTAACTCCAAAACAGGCTGATTATAAGTCAAGTATGTTTGCATTTACAGCACTTCAGCATAGAAAGTTTATATTTTTCCCATGAGGTCTTAGACGGTAAATACTGATTTCCAGTCGAGAAAGACCATGATTTTAGACAAACTGCGCCCCTCACCTCTAGACCCGTAACTTCCGCCACTCCGTCTGTTCCATATATTTTGCCTGCCCGTTCAACCTCCCGTAGCCTGATCCCTGACTGTATGAACCCAATGTCCGAGAGAAGCTCCACGTACTGCTGCTTGAGGCTTGCAAGCATCTGAGGGAAGAATACAAGAGGAATATTCAAATTCAAATTCAAATTCAAATTTATTTATTCAGTCAATGTGTGTTACATCGAAAATATATAATGTTGAATGTGACATCTTCAAAAGAAATTACATTACAATAATAGTGAGACACCACAATGAACACCAATAGAATTACACACAGACCACGCTTTAAAACCAGTTACATTATCTTTACGAGTAATCACCAGCGCTTATAAACAAACACTATTGTATAAATGTACATTGTGAAAATAACATTAAGTTATACAGCTTTTTAATGTTGTTGTTGTTGTTGTTGTTGTTGATGATGTTGTTGTTGTTGTTGTTGTTGTTGTTGTTGTTGTTGTTGTTGTTTATAATGTTAGTGATTTTACTTGTCAAGCGCTCTTGGTATAATATTTCTAACGACTTAAGGTCGGAGCCAATAATTTTTTCTGCATTTTTGACAATTGATTCTAGCTTGTGTAAATTAACTAGAGATATATAAGAATTTTGAAAAACTTAGGCTGTCAAATAATATTATATGTTGCTGCTTTAGAAATGCACCGGATTTACTCAATTTGTTGTTTTAAGACTTTAAGCAAAAATCTTGTTCCGGTTAGTTCCTCAGTGTTTAAATATAAAATTAAACAATCTGAAGAAGAAGAAAAAACTATAGGACTAGGTGATATTTGAAAAATTCAAAAAGCTCATAAAACAAAACAAACTCAAGTTTAAGAATCAATTAAAAAAAACAAAATGAAGTAAACTGTCCCATTTTTCCACTTGTTTCCTATTATGTATATGTGATGCTAATGTTGGTGATTAATCAATCATGAAATAGAAGAAAAAGAAGCTTCACAAAACTCAAAATCACACTTTCTGTACTGGATTATAATGTGTGGAAGCTTACCTGTAAAGTTTTTATAGACAGGAAATTCTCCTGGCAATATAGGTAGGCTTGGTGGTGTGAGCCTTTCTGCTTTACATCGCACCAACCCTGGAATTGGTCACAAAACAATGACTTTTTGCTTATTTATATTCATACATAATTCAAAACAAATACTCCAACTTGTTCATGGAAATGCATAGCCTCATTTTAACAAATTTTTAATGAAAATTTTTATTTTTGCTGAGAAGAAAATGATGGTCTCATGCATGTCTACCAGTCATTTAGATCCAAGTCCTGATTTTAAACTTATAAAAAATGTTTTACCTGAAAAGACAATGTGAAGAAATCCAGTACTAAAAGCTTGTATGTGATAAAAAAAAGTGTGTGCTTGAATAACATTTTAGACTATCTTATTGCTGAATAATAGTTGCTTACATGTCTCTACATATTATATCTCTTTTATCTTCATTATTTAAAACTTTAAGATGCATTATGCAAATAATAAAATCACTAGTTGCCATGTGATGGAGAAGATATGAGGCATAAATAGCAAATGAAGGGGAAAAAAACATAAATGTATACCTTGTAAGCATTTAACATGGTTAGATAATCCGAGTTTCCCATAGCAAACTCTTTTCTTTTCTCGTCTGCTTCTTGCTTAAGACCAAAAGGTGTTACCTTGAAACAAATAAAAACACAAAATTTAATAAACCTTAAGTCACCAGTTCCCACTATTATTTCTAAAATATGTGTACAATTGAATATTGTTGCTCTAGTACTTTGGTTGTAACAAAAGGTAAGCAACCATTTATTTAGAAAACCACCATTTTAAAAAAATGTTTTGCTTAAACTCCTCAGTCCAGTTGAAATCTGTTTAGTGTAGCTGACTAGTAACAAAAGGTATGCAACCATTCATTTAGAAAACGGCCATTGAAAAAAAAAATGTTTGCATTAACTCCTCAGTCCAGTTGAAATCTTTCAAAGTAGCTAATTTTTGTAATTTTACTGACACAAAAATAAAAACTTTTACAAAAATCTCATAAGTCCAGTTAAAGCCTGTTTGGTTAAGTGAACTTTTATTATAAATATTTTAGCGACATATAGATCTAGCTGATGAAGGAAAGCTTACAAAAGGAGATTTAAAACTGAGACAGGCTGCGATTGTGAGGGCTGAGTCAAGGCAGCGGAAGATAGCACCAAACAGCATCAACTTGCCAATCCTGCGAGTAAAAAGCGAAAGTCATTTTATAGAGAGTTTACATATTAATATGGTTATTGACAAGTGTAGTGTGTTCATTTGACACCTTCTTCATAAAACATGCAAATGTTACTAGTCTACCCTCATTTTTGTTAAAATAACAAGAATATTAAAAGGACAGCTTACCTAATATTCAATATCCAAAAGTAAGGGATATATAAAAGAAATAATCAATTTAGGATCCATCAAGTGCTGCAAAAAAGCCTTTTAAGTGAAAAGATAAAGCCAATTCTTCAATAGGCAGACTTATTGTTTCAATAAGTTTTCAAACAAAGAAAGAATAAAATTGGAAGTTTCGTTCATGCTGAGTAAAGGTTTACCTGACATCAACTGGAAGTGATCCCACATGATATCCAAGAGGTGTCAGCTCCTGCCATAGGAAATGATACATTTTATCTATAAATATTACAAGCTTCATATAAAGACAACAGGCATGTTTACAGTAACAAAGTGTAATACTTTGAACCAGTTGAACAAAACATACAAGACTCCATGATTACTAAATTACTAGTTCTATGTTTACTAAGCTTACAATAGTGTTCAAAATAATGTGATTTCAGACTTAACTAGTAATCAGTATGGGTTGAAATTAGGCACTTAACTGCCCTGTCTCTACGCAAACATCAGATAGATATAGAAATTGTTAATTTATATTGTAAAAAAATATTCAAGAAGATAAAGGTTGTAAAAAGCCTTGTCTAGGCAACTGATTCAAAGAAGTTTTGTCCAAAAGTAACTAAAAATTATATTCAAAGGTGTTCACATACAATATTTTCATCCAAGGCCCCCAAGTCTGTGAGTCGCTTGATGGCTCCATGCACAGCTTCAATACTGGGAGCTTCGATCAGATCAGCCAAAACTTCCTAGACACAAAGATGGGTAGAGAAGGATAGAGAAGAAATTAATGGAGAAGTAAAGTTTGTGATTGATACAAGTAAGAGAAGAGTTAGAAACAAACAAACAAAATATGAAATTTGTTTCTTTAGGATGATTGCTCTCCGTATTAAACATATGTAGCTAAAAACTGTATCACAAAATAATCTTCTTAAGAGTCAAAGAGAAAAGTAGAAAAGGCATCCCTTTGATATGTATTTTAGAAGATTAAGTAGCTAAAAAATTCTTCTCTAAGAGTAAAAGAGAATAGAGGGAAAGGCATCACTTTTAATTGTATTTTAGAAGATTAAGAGGAAAAATTGCCAAAAAGTGGCATAAAAATTGAAATTGAGGCTCTATAATACACACCTCAACATCCATTTCCTCAAATACAGGCAGCATTTTGATTTTCAAAACCAGCTGCTCCAGGCAGGCTCTTTGAATTTCTGATAAGCATAAAATAAAAAAAATATGATATTGTTGCTCTCAAGATATCAATTCCTGTAGTTTATATAGATGTCCTTAATAATGAAAAAGAATGCCATTGTATAATATAAAAAAAAATCTAATATCCATCACGTCTTCCTATACTTTATAATTTAATGCAAAAATTATAACAAATATGTGATAATATAAAGCAAACATAGTAGCACATCTTTACAATTTTGTATTTCATTCAGATGTTGGATAAATGTATGTTATGTTTCCTAGACTTGTAAGAGTGATCACAAATTTCCTAGTTCACATACCCATACCATCCTACATCTATGATGAGTTTGCAAGAGGATATGTAATAAACAACAGGGTAAAACAGACTTTTCATGAGCACTGTAATTCAGACTATGAAATTTATACTTTAAACTTCGAGATGAAGAATTCTGAGCCAAATCATAACCCCCAAATAGCATATAATATGCTATGCAGTAGTTGAAGTTGAGTTGGTTTAACGTCTACCATCAGCACTATACAGGCTATACTGTAGACGGGCCCCAAGACTGACGTCTGATAATTTTATGTGCTGCCACACAAGAGACAGGTCGGGGATACCATGACTCCTCTCTCAGCCGGTCACATTAAACTGACATCGACCCAACCAGTAGGGAGCGAAATCGCCAGGGCTCGAACCACATACCTTTTGCATCGGAAGCCAATGTTCTACCCCAGGGACACCGCGCCCCCCTGTGCTATGCAACTAGCACTCACCTGGAATGGGCTGCTCTCGCAGGAAGAACTGGAAATGGTGGGATGTGAACAGGTGGAAGCAGACGCCCTCCTGCACTCGACCAGCTCTGCCCCGCCTCTGCAGGGCGTTGGCCTGGGACACCCACACCATCTCCAGACTCTCCATGCTCTTGGCCTGGTCGTATCTGTAAAGCAAAAACAGTTTCATTGGAAGCTCAATACGAATACATACTTCTGTAAAAGAAAAACTGTGTTTTTTGGGGTTTTTTTAATAAGTTGCCTTCATACCCATCTCAATACTCTTGGCCTGGTCGTATCTGTAAAGCAAAAACAGTTTCATTGGACGCTCAATACGAATACATATTTCTGTAAAAGAAAAATTGTGTGTGTGTGTGTGTGGGGGGGGGGTTATTAAAAAACCAAGTTGCCTTCATACCCATCTCCATTCCCTTGGCCTGATCATACCTATAAAGCATTATTTAGTTTTGTTGGAAGCTCTATCACACACAAAAAAAACATTTCTGTACAAATTTGCCCCACAGCTGCAGTGATAAATATACTTACGGAAATAAAATATGTGTTTTTTAATTTGATCTCTAATTTTGCCAATATACCCACACAGTCTCCAGACTTTACAAACCCTTGGCCTAGTCATATCTACAAAGCAATAGATCTAGTAGTTCTGATGGAAGCTCAATGCACACACACAAAATTGCGTAAATATTTGCATTGACACTACCAACTACTAGAATTATCAATGTGCTCAACAAAATAAAATAACATGCTATTTCTTTGTACACTAAGTTGCCATCTTATCTAATGCTTGAACCGTAGTGATATGCAACTTGTCACCTCAGTTCGAGGTGTATAATATCCTATCCCGTTTGTATAACTATGATACAAAAGATTTAGAATGTTTTAGAACAAAGGTTAGACATAATCCAACCGAGGTGACAAAGTTTGATTGATCACTGTGCTTGTTTATAAAATGTTCAGACAAGTGATAGAAGAGCAAAGGCATGTCTGTTATTTCCTAATTGCAATTCACAGAATTACATAAACAACATTTGAAACACTGCTTATGAAGAAAGTAGAAGAGGGTTGAACTTTGTCGGCTGGTTAAGTTCACCTCACTTTAGAAAATAAAGAAGAGTGTTGTCGTTCTTTACTAACCTTTTCTCCTTCATTCTTCCAACATCAATGACAAATACAATGTCATCAATTGTGATGGAGGTCTCTGCAATGTTTGTAGCTATAACAATCTTAGTCACACCTTCTGGAGGCTTACTGTGAGGAGCAAGTAAAAACCAAAAGGCTACAATCAAAGTCCCACTACTCGCTCCATTCATTCCTTTAAAAGTTCCGTTAAAATTGTTCTAAATAGTAAATAATATACAGAAACATTGTAGCATAATTATAATTGAGTTGCTTATTTTGTTCAATGTACAATTTGATATTATATCAGGATAACAGCTGTTCAATAGCCACTGTGAATAATGTATTATTTATAGCATGGAATATTTAGCTTTAGTATCATATTCAGATAACTGTTGCTCATATTGTGTTAGAAATATGTTGCTCATAGTAAGCTAGGCTTGATATAATACAAGTTCCCGACAAGCTCAGATTGGAATTTACATGAAACATCTGTTTTGTCAATGCTTGATTTTTTTCTTTTGATTATTTATATATTTCTATTTGAAAAAAGTGTATTAACAAAAGTGTAAATAGAGGCTAGACATCTAATAGCATGATAGAAAAAAGAAAGGAAGAGAGGGCTTGTGTATCATTAGAGAAAAGAAATAGAATTGAAAAGAGAGGGAGAGAGAGAGAGAGGGAGAGAGAGAGAGATACAGATACAGATTGTAAGAGAGAGAGAGAGAGAGATACAGATACAGATTGAGAGAGAGAGAGAGAGAGAGAGAGAGAGAGAGAGAGAGAGAGAGAGAGACTTCAGGTGTCTCTTTAAATTTTTAGAGGAGACATAAATGCATTCTGCTTAAAGATGTCCAAAAATGAGCAGGTAGTACTTACTTGAATACAGCGTTTTGCTCCTCACTTGATAGAGTTGAATGCAGTGGTATAATCTTGTACCTAGAACATAATTATAGAAAAAAAGTTCTTTAACTAAGGTAATTCAATAAAATTAAAATTTTTCAGGCAGCAAAGGTGAGTCGGGCACAAGTGGCTCGCATAACTATAAGTTATGAGCTATAGCCCTCTAACCGAAACAAAAAAAAAACCTACTTTATATTAACCCTTTTCATTCTCAAATGAAAAAAAAAAAGAATTGCCTCTCCTTTATTAGAAATGAAGGAGTTTACACTTTTTGAGTTCTTTATAGTGTATTGAGAAGCATCAAATACACTTTTAGAGTTTTTAGAAAATCATTCAACCTCGTTATTTCACTATTATTTTAATGGAAACATTAACTACTTGTACTAGTGTGATTTACTAGGAGGACAAAAATTTTTTTAACACAGGAGACAGAGGAAATGAAGTTTTTAATTGTAAAATTGTAAAAATAACCATCTTAAAATTTTAAAGCATCATTGTGTTTGGTTATGCAGAAAGCTTTAGTCACTTAACAAAGGAGGTACATCAGCATAGTGAGATTTAAGCACCCAGAAAGACATGTGCCATTAAATTATGTAATGAAGTAGAGAAAAGGAGGAAAAGAAAAAAAAAAACACCAGAAGCCTTGCCTAGACATTGACTAATAACATAGTCATACAGTGATTCTCTTTAACTTTCAATTTTTATGGCTTCATTGTATGAATGGAATTTCGTAATATATGAATAAAAGTTTCAACAAATAAAAGATAAAAAACAAAATAGCTGGTACACTAAACAAATATACATAATCTTTATGTTGCACATTTGACCTTTTATTTTAATCCAATACCTCTGACTCAAAAAAATAACAACACACATCCTATCTTCAAAACAAGGCATATGATTTTATCAGCAATATAAGTGAACATAAATCATAATACATCTACCCCTCTCGCATAATTACTTTGATTTATTTCTGCTGCCAAATTCCGAAGTTGCCAAAATCTGATCATACAGCGTCTGAATCTCTGCGAATCCAGGCATAAAGATGAGAATAGCACCTCCGCATGGGAACTGAAAAGTCAAAACAATGAATAAGTTATTATTAATATTATTTCCTTTGCGATCTTCAACCTTTGATAAATAACAGAGTTATAAAATAATTTTGTTTTAAATACTTCACATCGAAATATTTTATTTATATATAGCTGTATTGGTGTGGCTATCATTTGTTCACAATAGGTAATAAATTATGTAAAAGGCAAAATGAGAGACTTTTTTTTAGATAGACTGCCAAAGCAACATAAAGAAATTATTGCACTGCAGCATTCATACTGTTCTTCTTATGTAGCACAACACAAACCTTATGTTTGCCCAGCATTATCCATTCCAGCAACGCAACAATCAAATCAAAGTTTAACTTCTCAAGATCCATCTGAGCCATTGTCTTGATTGTAGAAGTCCTGACATCTGTGAGTAGAACAAGATTGGAGTGGGGTGGATTCATATTATGGTAGTCCTGTCTTTAAATAAACGCTGACACTGAATTTTAGAGGTGTGAAATCCTAATAATAACAATTATTATAATTATAAGTGATAATAAGAGAGAGAGAGAGAGAGAGAGAGAGAGAGAGAGAGAGAGAGAGAGAAAGAGAGAGAGAGAGAGGGAGAGAGATAGACAGACAGATTGACAGATAGACAGAAGGAGTCAGGAAGAGGAAGACAAGAGACAGAGAGAGAGAGAGTGGGAGTGATGGAGTTATGCAAGGAGCAATAAAGAGAGAGACAGACAGACAGACATACAGACAAACAAACACAGACAGGTGTACAGACAGACATACAGACAGAGAGATCTCACCAGGGTATCTCAGGCGCAGCTGTTTCGGGCTGAGCCTCATGTCGAGCACCCGGTCTCCTGCAGCTTCTGACGGGGCTTTCAACGCGGCGAAATCTTCATCCAAACTGTCTAATGCAATGTCCAGGCCCAAGCCCCGCCCACTGCTGCCTGATTGGTTCTTACTGGAGCGGGCGTACGGTGATCTCTCTTCTAATTGATAGCTGAACATAAAATACAAAGGGAAAATAGAAGAAGCCAGGTTGGAGCTGGCACAAGTTGGATTTTGGACTTTTTGAGTTATGTATTATAATATATTGAGTAAAGTCAATAAAATAGAAAAGAATATATACGACAAGTAAGTAGGTATTTTTGATTTTGTAAAGAAGAAGAAGAGAAAAGAAAGAAAAAAAAAAAGAAGCTAGAAAGCTGAGAGAGTGGGATAAAGAAAAAAGAAGATGCTATAAAAGCCGAGAGAGTGAAAAAAGATATAAAGAAAAAGAAAAAAAAAGTAATTTTTGTAATCAAAACAAGAAAGTTGAATTCCTTGTAACACATAACGGAATGTAGCCAAGACGGTTTGTGAAATGAAAAAGTATATTTGCATTTTTAGTACTGATACTTCATTTGATTAAACTATGTGAAGAATTAAAAAGTTTACAAGATTTTTTTCAAAATCACTAAAGCATTGTTTATGAGGAGTTAACCTGACATCAAAGTAACTTACCGAGTAAAATTTATAGCGTGCTCCAAGAAAAACTCTTGTACTGGATATGTGCGGCCTGTTGAAAGAAGAAATATGAGTCAAGTTAATTTTTTTATGATTGCCTGAGGCAGCTGAAAATAACTAACAAGGAAAATTTAAGTCGACATAAATTTGAGATACTTTCACCAAATCACCAAGTAAAGATCACAGATCAGTTACAATAAAAGTTAAGAACAAATAAAGAAACAGCAAAATTATTTTCATGATAATGGCTGCTAATTTTAATGGTGGCTAAGTTATCTTTTTTAGATACAGTTCATAATTTTAAAAACCTTAAACTAATTTTGACTCGTTGACATACTATTAGAGTTAAAGTCAAATAAAACAAAATTTGAAACCATTAAAAGAATTTTGCATGAATTACACTTGCACGAAAACCATAAAAAAGGGTCAGCTCTTTTTTTTTATACAGTGTTTCTCCTCATGGAAAAATCTATGCTGCGGATAACATGCCAATCTTGAATGAAGGGAAACATTAGTGACAATTGAATATTTATAAGAACAGCTGGATTTAATTCACAGTTTGAAAAAGAATTTCCAACTCTTCAACTCATCTAAAAAAAAACTTTTGGTAGCCTGCATGATTAACACCTTGCAACATTTGGTTTTGAGTAAAATTTGTACGATTTAAATCTGTCATAATTTCATTTCATGATACTTGAAAGAATGGATACAAGATGTATAATAGTGAAAACATGAGACAAAAGTCAAGATTGTACTTTCACTGCAGTTGTATTTTATGCCACCCTAGAATCTCTAGGAAATAGCTTTACCATGTTGTGATCGGAATTATTAAATAATTTTTTTTTTTAATTCAAGACTGTGATTACAAAACATGGACAATAACCACAACAAATCCCTTACCAGGTATCTCTAGAGCAGGACAATCCCCAAAGTAGTCTGAGAAAAGTTCAGCGTTCAGAGTCGCGCTCATCAGGATAACCTTCAGGTCTGGCCGATCATCGAGGACATTGCGCAGAATCATCAACAAGAAATCACTGTAAAAGAGTAAAAAAGAACATTTTTTTTTAGAAAAGACTGCAGATTTATTTTGATAAAAAAAAAAAAAGAGACTGGTAAATTGAGCATTACTTCAAATTAATATAAACCCTCTTTTAGTTTAAACAAATGTACAGAGCTTAAAATAAACCTTAGTTTAGTTAATCCCTAGTTAATAATAAACAGTGACTAAAGTGTAACAAGAAGAATTGGTGCTTTGAAATAATTTACATAAAGCCATAGTTTTCTTTAAGCAAGGTTTTTCTTAGACAAAGTTTCCACTATACGGGCCTATGTATGTGGAATTGGACATGTAATATTTAATTCTGACTCCCAATGGTTACCGCATACATGTAAAAAGTATCATTTTTCATTTATGGGACACTGGTCTCATAAAGGTTCTATTATAAACATTGCAAACAAGAAGCCGACCTCTCCTCTGAGCGCTCGTGCACCTCGTCAATGATGATGTGAGTGACGCCATCCAGCAGCGGGTCGCTCTCCAGCCGCCTCAGAATGATGCCCGTGGTGCAGAACAGAAGGCGGGTGTACTGAGACTGGAAAAGCACAATTATGATGAAAGACTTAAACATATTCATTGGCTTGCTGATGCTTTTGTTCGTTTAAGATGCTGCTTTTTTTTATAAGCCACATGTGTTACAGACTTTTCCAATCATAATCCTCTATTTCGTTCTGTTGTCAGTAGCCTTGATGAAAACATTGAAGGCACAGCTTAGAATTTTCATTTCTTAAGTCAGTGCAACAGACGCAGAAAGAAATCACCTACTGATATTCAACGAAAAATTATAATCTCCGTGTCTCTGGGCTTGCCTGGGAAGACAAGAAATAAGTGTTGTACATTGGAGCTGGTCTTATTAGGCAGTTTCTTATATTTAGTTCCAAAGAAAAGAATATGGAAAAAAGTTAGTCACATTTCAGTCGTTCAACCAAACATCCACTACCCATATCTCACTATGTTATATTTACATGTAGACAAATATTCTGTTTTAATTTTCATACATTTTGTCATCTTTGCTTATTATATACCTTATTAAGATCATTTCTTTTTTTTTTTCAAACTGACTGTGATCACACTATAGTTATAAAACAATGTAGCAGCAGGGAAAGAGATTATCTTGTGTCTATGAAAAGCAAAAGTTTTTAATCAATGAAGTAAACATGGAATAATTAGCTAAAACCAGGAAAAACATTACAAGCACAAATAAAGAAAATGCTTATTACGGAAATAATAAAAAAAGGGAAATACTTTCGAAAGCCATTAAAAAAAATGACAGTGTCACCATAACGCTCTCCAGTCTGATTTGGTAGCCAACACATCGGCCCAGTTTCTCAGCTCGCTCGTCTGCCACACGCTGGGCCACGGCCATAGCAGAGATTCTCCGGGGCTGCGTACAGATGATGTTACGCGCAAAAGAGTCTTTGCCTGAAAACGCCTCATCCAGAAGAAACTGCGGCACTTGGGTTGTTTTACCACACCTGTGCAAGAGGCATCAATTTTAATATTCAGGTCTTTTCAAAATTTGCTAGGCGCTAAGAATAACCAAACTAAAGGGTAAATGTTATGCTGTGAGCATATAAAAGTGTAAATAAGTTTTTGAGCCACCTCTCAATTACAGATACCATCACTTGAGTGTCCAGTAAATTTTTAGAAATGATGTACCCACAGAGCATAATTGTAGATGAATTTGAAATATTTTTTATAATTTAACTCTAATGAATTGTTCTGAAAGTGGCAGAGTCAAAGATGATTTGAACCAGTGAATGAAAATGGACAGCCATTCAGTAATCGCGGTATTGGACATATAAATTTGCATTATTGCCCCCAAAATAAGGGTTGAATTAGACCCGTAAACACTCAAGGGTTATAGTAAAAAAACAATGTTTGTCCTATAATTTTAAGCAGAGAGTTGGCGCAACCAAGCGTTAGGGTCCTCATTTTTCACATATAAGACTTACAAAAAGGTTTTTTTTAAAAGGTCTTGAAATTTGCATGAATAATGTTACTGGAGGATTTTAAAAAGTTATGAAAATAAATCAGAATTTATTATTGCAAGCCATCCTCATTACACTGACCCAGTCATGCCTGAGATAACGACCACTTGGTTGGATGCAATGAGCCGAGTGACCTGCTCTCTCCTGTCCCACGCAGGAAGTTGCTGTCTCGCTGCTTGCATGTTCTGGTACTGTTTGGAAGTCTAAGAGACAAAAGATCAAACATTTCAATCTCACGAAATGGTGATGATTTTGCTTTTCAATTTTCACAGTTCTTTGATTTTTTGTAACTTGATCTTGCATAGCTATCATTGATTCTCTAAAAACGCAAAATTCTAAACTGTGATAAGAACTTTTCAATACTGATCGATTTAATAGGGTGTACATACTCAAAGAAGAAAAAAAATACCACTTTGGGTCAATACTTAAACATAAAGGATTATGAACATGAATTGCATTGTGCAGCAAAAACAAAATGGCACCCATTTTATTAAGAAGGTGTACTGAAGTATTTTTCATCTTCCATTAAACAGGCTATTGTTTCATCTTTCACATAAGGTACTTTATTGAGATTTGTCAATTCCCTAGGATCCCTGCATCTGTAGATTGTCATTATCTGTCTGAAAAGATTACAGCTTATATTGAGATTAAATAAAGAGAGACCTTGTGATTAGAGTCTGTAAAAGAATAATATGTGAGCATGAAAAAAACAAACATGCCTACTCTAATTTTAAAATTTGAACATTTATTAACTAGTCACGGTTTATATCTGTAACAATCATTTAAGTTGACCAATGATAAAAGATGACTTGATGACACAGTCTAAATTAATTGAGCAGAGAATCATTGTCTTGGCCATGCATTCATAATTAAATAATCCTGAAAGGTATTCAATTCAGATGCTTGCAAGCTGCAGAATCAGAGGCAAGTAAACAAAGACAATAACTCGCCAAAAATGATTTTTAACTTCTATTTTTTGTAACTTAACCTTAGAGGAAAAGACTGGTCATTCATCCAATATGAAAATTTGTTGTTACGATCTACAAAACCTATATAAAAAAAAATGTCCATACCTCAAGCCCTGTGTATAAAAACATACCTGTTTTTTCTTGAACTCATCAACTAGAGTTTTGTTCTGCTTTTTAATTTCACTCGGGTTGGGAGCCCGAGGAGCAACATCATCCTTTCTCTTCCTGGGCTGTGAAGATCCTTCAGCACCCTGTGGTCTTTCTTTGACAGGAGGGGTAAACGATTTCTTCTCCGTAATCAGTGGCTCCTTTTCGAAGCTTACATCCATCAAAGGTTTAACGCTACTTCTTTGCTGACTTGACGTGCGCTCAGGTGGGGGAGGGGGGTTAGCTATCACAGGTTTACTTAAGGCCGGTGGAGGCAATGCTAGCAGCTCCTCTAATTTAGCTTTATTTTCCAGGGCGCCGACTAGAGAGAATACACACGGAAGGCTGTCCCGGGAAAATTCCCTGGCTAAACTCATGAGGAACTGTGAGATGTTGAGACGGGTGTGGGGCAGGAGGTTCTCGTCAAGAGATGAGAAAGCCACCAGAGGGGCTTCATGGGGATATTTACATCCTTGGGGAAACCGAATCTCTAGCATAAAAGGAGGTTTCTCATCAGCTTCCACCTCTCGAAGTGTGTTATACATAGGGTGTGAAAGGTCAGCCATTCTGCCCCCTTCTTCCAACGGTAAAGAATGTGAAAAACGACACTTCTCTTTAAAAGTGCATTTTCCCTTTAAATAATACGCGCAGAGTTTTTTCTCCTTCTTTGGTTTATCTTTTACATCCCTTTGAACCTCTTCTGTTGAGTTTTCCTTAATGAGCTCTGCCAATTCAGGCACCTGTAAATTGAGAACCCAGCATTTATTAGGTATCCTCTCCTCAAACGCACTGTCATATATCGACTCGAGAGCCATCTTTTCATCGTTTCTGGCCTCTATGAGTTCTGGATCAATCTCCCCTTCTTCCAAGTCACTGGAACTTTCAGCATCTTTGACATCCAGACGTATGTTAAACAAGTCGTTGAGGAGATACTCCAAGGCAGCGCCTACATCTCCATCTGTGAGTTGCAACGCCTCCTTGCAGTGGTCCATGCTAAAACCACACCTGAGGATATTACAGGTTCAAGGGTCAAGACTCATTTAAGCTACACTTTTGATACAAATCATCTTATCTAAATGTCCTAGAGAATTTTTAATGGAATTCTTATGATTCATTCGTGTCACATGATTCAAACCTATTCCTTGTGTGAGCACTATTTCTGGCAATTAATATGTAAAAAGTAAAATCTTTGATATTGATAATTTCAAAATGGGACATGAGCAGTTAAATCAAAGGTGTGCTGGCACAAGAGCATATCAATACACACACAAAAGTGAGCAACGTGATGGAAAAAAGGTAAGTATAAAATTCATTATAAAAAATTGCACCCAAATGATATTTAACTAAAATTCCTTAATTTAATAATTAAAAAGTAATTTAAAAATTTCCTCTTGTTAACTTCATGCAGACTTTATCATAAGTATAAAAATTCATGATAAAAAAATGCACTCGTTTGATATTTATTTAAAAATTATTTTAAAAAATAATCACTATGGGAGTCAAAATTCACTTTTGAAGCTTTCTTATGGCAAAAATGCTCTCTTGTGGAGCACTGTTTGCTGAACTTGCTGGTCTGTGTGGTCTGTGGTTGATCTGTATGTCCTCTACAAGCAAGGTCCTGTCAGTAATCCAGTACTGGTCATCTGCGCGGTAATCAAGCTCATCGTATTCATCTTCACCTTCACCATCCTCGTTTAGTTCATTATACCTGGAAAGAAAAAAATTCATTGAGGTTACACAATAATGTTCCTTAAAACATTGACATGCATAAGTGTTTAAGTCCACATTCAAGGCTTTGTCTTTCAGGATGTTGTATCATATAAATTACAACAATCTGGTCTTTGGGTATATTGTTGTTGTTGTTTTTTGTTTTTTTTTTTGTTGTTTTTTGCAGTTAGGAAAATATGTGTGCTGGTCTGAAAGGTGGGAGGAAATGACTGCCCAAGGTATTATGGTAGAAATTAAGATTTTAAAAAAAAAGGCATATTTTGTTGGTAGATATGATCCAGTACTGAAAAATATTGTTTTCACAAAAATTTAAGGAAATCAAAACAAAAACATCAAACATGCTCTTGTCTACATAATTTCAAACCTCAAATGAGCAGAATTATTTCCATTTTGTTCCCATTGCTAACTAGCATTTTTGCCTTTTGTGAACAAAATCAAATATCATCAAGAGGCTCACAGAAGACAGCAGGTTTATTGACTGGGGTATACATATATAACAAAACAAATTTCAATTTCAATTTCAATGTTTATTCAGTCAATATATATATTAAGAACATACATATCGAAAATTATTTTGTCAAGCAGAGCATTAAGCGGAGACACAAGCTTACTTTCAAAGTTCTCAATAACCCACCTTGCTTCTTCCTGCACCTCGTCCACCCGCAACGACTGCAGCGTCTCCCGCACCAGGTCCTGATTCTCAGGGCTCATGAAGAGTGTCTGCATCACTACTTTAACATTGTTGCTGGAGCCCCTGCTTGCCCCTCTACCCCTGTGCAATATAAATAATTTGTTTTAAACATTACACACTCTTTAAAGACAGTTATCTGGGCCAGGGTAATAGTTATATTCTGAGGGACAGACACTCATTAAGTAGTTACAGCATTGCTAAGATCTAAAAGCAATAAAGATATGGCATCAGTACAGAATAAAACTGCAAATAACGCAGTAATCTTTTTTTTTTTAATAAAACAAACACCGGAATATAAATCAACAGGCATCCTAATTTCAATTTAGAAAACCAACCTATCTAAGTGCTCTCCACATTTTTATAGTTTTATGCTAAAAATATCTGCACTTAATTCAATAATACTACAAACAAAAACAAAACACAAAACAGAAACAAATTTATATCATTAGAGAGGGGCATGAAAAAAAAAAAGAACCCACCTTCCAGACATGCCTCCTCTGCCATCCCTGCTGCCTGCACTAAAGCTGGCTCCAATATTGGTGTTGTTCACGCTCGGGCCATCAATAGAGTTATCAATGTCAAGCCCTCCTTTTCTAGATGTTGACCAACCAGCACCTCCTCCTCCTCTACCTCCTCTGTCTCCACCTCCACCCCTGCCTCTACCTCTTCCTCTGTCATCGCCTTTTCCTCGTCCTGTGATATATTTTAATGTAAAATATTATCAGCCACTAATATTTCATTTTTAAATTGTAATAATATCTTTTTCCACCACTCTCACAGCTTCAAGATTTATGTATTTCTGATTTATTTAGATTAAATTTTCAGAACACAAATCTGAGTTGTTTTTGTCACATATTAATAAGTTAATCAAAATATCAGCAAAGTTAAGTCTCTTTGAAAAAAGAGCCAAACATCTATGGTTCAGGGTTCTGTGTTAGGCTCTATAGTTTTTACTCTTTATACACAGCAACTTGCCCATAGTTTTAAGAAATATAATTTCATTTATCATTTTTAAGCAGATCACAATCAAATATATGTTGGTGTGATCCGATTGATCTTGGCAATTATATTATTAACATTCAAAATTGTACTTTAGGAAGTGAAAGAATGGATGGGGATGTTAACTTACAAGTTGTGAAAATAAATGGCGAAAAACCATCACTTTTTGGCCAACCTTCGGCACTTTTATCAACAAATAATCTCAAAATAAACGTTAATGGTTAAAAAATCTCCAACAGCCAAGGGGTAAAAAAACATTAGGATCATGCTAGATAAAACGCTTTAAATGAAACCTCAAATAAACTTGTAATTTTTGTAAAACAATGTACCTCCAAATTGAATATATGGCATCCAAGAGAGACCATGTCATAAAAGATGTTCCTAAAAAGTGAATGACTTTGCTGGCGTTGTCAAGATTTGACTATAATAATATGTATCCCACAGCATTTGGTGTTTAGGACAGACCTGTGGTCAGTGGACATGCCTCCATGAGTTTTGTCTTTATGTCTTTTATGTATTTATAGGAAGCTGTGGTGTAAGTGAACGTGTGAGTAGTGTCAGTTGGGTATATGTATGCCTTGGACTTTGTTTTTGGTGTAATGTATACATATGATCTCTCAGGGGAACCTAGGAGATGTTAAAACCCGGAGAGTATCTATAGAGAACATTGGATAAGGAGCAGACGTATATTTAGAGTGGGGATTTTAGGCAGTTGATAGGTCTAGGCTTTAGGGAGTTTAGAAATATCTTGATTGGACTGTTGCCTTCTCAGTATTATACATATATATATATATATATATATATATATGAAGTTTGTCTCCTGGGATACGTTTGCTGCTTTAAATAATGGAGCATTCTATATATCAAATCTGTTCTACACTGCTTCTACAGCTGTAATTGCTATTTCTCTGCTCCTAAAAACTTTACCTGGATCAAGACCTAGATAATATTTAATGTCTAGATCTAAGAGTAACACACCTCGACCACCACCACGGTTAAAACGTCCTCCTCCCCGGTTAGGTCGGCTGCTTCCTTTCTTTTTCTCTCTCCTTTCAATTCTCTGCATGTTGTTTGTATGGATCTACAATTAGATCTCTAGTCCATATCCAGTTGATCTATATTTGTTCTGATTACTAAAAATCTAATATAATCTTCTAATCTTGATGTCGAAGTTCTAGATTCCAGATCTAGATCTAGAAAGTAAGTAAAACTGAAAGATCACAGATAATATTTGTTTACCAAGAATCTACAATTTCATCTCAGTCATCTAACAATGTAAAATAACTAACGTATGGGTCCTTGGGTAGACTGTAGTCCAAAGCAGTCAACTTATTCTCGGTTCGACGGTAATCGGATTTCAACGCACATAATTTTTCGCGATAACAGTGTGTGGCCACACCTGGAGCCATAAGACCCTCACTTGTCTGCTGGCTGAGTTTCGGGAGAGTAATAAACCTGTCCCCGCATAATTGTACCATTTTGGGGACAAAATTGTATCAAAGTATACCAAAAAAGGGCAAGTGAAGGTTCACCGAGAGCGCCAAGCTGAGGGTGAGACGGGGGTTTCCGATCTGTCTCGTGGCGGACGCGTTGCCTAGCCTAACTAGTCTATCACTGCTTGTCGCATAATAACTTCTTTTATTGTATACACTATGTATTATATAAGCAGGCTAAAGGTACAACTGTGTATCTTCGACATGATGTCAAGTACAATATTGATTATAAATTCTACCGTTATATCGCTACAGGATATAAAAGTTCAAACAGAAGAAAAGAAGAAAAGGCTGCAAATAGACTGAATGGTGTACCAACTATACTAAAAGTGTAGTTTTCTTGGGTGTGCGGAGTGCTACTAATTTTCTTTAAGTGTGACTAGTTTTTGTTTTGTTTTTTGTTTTAGGTGTATGCACAAAAGCAGAGGTTGGTCGGTTAGCATCGTATTCATTTTGAATTGGACCCTTGGAGTGAATAGTTTGAACGAGACCGTGGCTACTTATGGTGAATCACCTATGGATGTTTGACTTTTCGGCGGATGCATGTTTATAGGCATGCACAGACATTATATATATATAGTGCTCAAGGTTGCAATATTAATTTTTAAACACATTTTTATCGATACTGCTATAAAATAACCTACGCGTCAACATTAATTAGCGGCAGGCGTCTTTGTTAGTTTGTGGTCTTATTTTCTCTATGGGCCAAATCTTTGTTAGTTTGTGGTCTTATTTTCTCCATGGGCCAAATCTGGTACAGACATCAGTGATCATGGCCTTCCGTTTCTTTTTGTTTTAAGTTGCCATAGTGAAAACTTTGATATAGTCTACCCCTAGATTTAATTTCTAATTGTGTAGCTGTTCAGATTGTCTGTGTATTTGTGCATGGTCTCCCACTGCTTTTTTATCATTTTTTTCTCACCATTATACAGTGTAAGTCTTTTTTCAATTCACACGCTGGGTTTATATGATCTAAGTCTGATGTTTTTGAGTAATGATCTTTTACATTCCGAGATATCCATTACTTCTTCGTTTTGTTTCTTTTCTTTCAATTATATTTTTGTATTTCATCTCACGTAGGCTCATCGCATTTCTGCTGCTTCCAGTCTTTTCTATAGATTATTCGTACGAAGCCAATATTCGCATTCTGAGACTAAAGGTCTCCCTCCCTCTCTCTCTCTCTCTCTCTCTCTCTCTCTCTCTCTCTCTTGTCTCTCTCT